>CP126894.1:163091745-163384245 GCA_030440675.1 Furcifer pardalis
CAAATGGCTCTGTGGCACCCAAGAAGAAAACAATTAAGTGAGCAAAAGAAAGCTTTTTTTTTCTTATTAAGAAGCATAAGCTCAAATATTTTAGCTCAGCTGTAATATCTTAATGTCACTAAAAAGTACCCACAGCCTATGAGTACAAGTCACATATTTAGCATAATAAATACAGATTTTAGCAAGATCAAGTAAAATGAACTGTTACTCTGCATTTTCTCAAAGCCTAAAAATTGGTAGAGTATGTGACAGGTCCATCTCATTTTTCTTAATGATGTTTTTATTATTCTTTCACCCAATTAAAGCAGAAATGGATATTGCGTCTTCTGACTGTATAATTGTTATTGTAATCTGTTTTCGATCACTGCTTGGGAAATTGGTCCAAAACAACATAAACTATCCACCGCCTCAAAATACAAGTCATTTGCTTTTACTATGACACTTAAGGAGGCATCTATCATGTTGCTCTGCTATCATATGAGTATTATGGCAAAAGTTATTTGTAAGTTGGGGGGAAACATAATGAAAAGCACCTTTTACTGCAAAGTAATGTATGAGTCATAACGGAGAATTTTTATCCTTCACTAGCCAAGAAAATATAAAATATCAACTCTAAGAAATATGCATATTGAGCTGTAACATATAAATAATGCAAATGTATATTGCATAAAATATGAATGTTTATTTTTCTTTAAAAGTGCATAGGTTGTTCAAATGGATGCTTCTTTTTTTGTGTGTATCAGCAATATTTCTTATTAATGACAAGGATCCTAAACAAAATCCTAAATGCATTTACATGGAATAGAATTAAAACACAGGAAACTCTTGCTGAATGAGACTGTGTGCTTCCACCTGGCCCTGGTTTGTCACACTGTTCTCTCAGGTTAGTCCAGCTAACAGGGAAAGACTACATTTCTACAACAAAGTGATTCCTGTCATGTTCGGTGAGAACTATTCATTTAAATAAGTGCAGTGTAAACTGAACCCTAAGGTCAGATACGACTGGCGTTCGAGAAAGGGAAACCTTTACCTTTATCTAAACCACGTTTGAGAGCTTCTAGCTCTCACACTGCTACATGTAATAAAAAACTGGTAATCAAGTTACTAAATCCTTTTCTTTAACAAAGAAACAGGACAGTGTAACATGCAAACACTTGTTTGGGGGGGGGGGGTTCTCAATTATACTGTTAACACACAACAGAGAGCAGTTGTCTTTATAACAACTTTACTATAACTTTTGCTCTAATGGACCACTCTAGTCATAAAACACACATGTACTTAGAATCTGTTTCCCTCAACTTCAACAATAAGTTACTTATAGGTACAACTTTAGACCGTAGTTGTCCAACTTTAGCCTTCCAACTGCTTTGAACTTCACTTCCCAGGAGACCTGCTCAATGACCACGCTGGCAGGGGCTTCTGGTAGCCAGTCCAAAACATGTGGGGAGAGCCAAAGGCTGACAACCACTGCCTTAGGCTGTAGTCTTTTAACCGTACTTTAACTGCCTTTCATAGCAGCCAAACTACCTCTCCTCAAATTTAAATGTGGTTGTATTAAACTGCCAGTGTGTCTAGGATGTGAATTCAAAGTGCAATTCACACAGTACGTTGGACCTCCATCCAACACTAGCCATTTCTATCACCTCTTCATAACGCATTCGCGCAGATCGTAATAATTTGAAAAGTAACTTCCTTTAGAAAAAAAGTAATGAGAAAAGCTCAGGACAGTGCTGAAACAGTAAATTCTAGCAATGACCACATCAATATCCATTTCAGGCATATCGATATCTACCAATAAGAGCTAGAGCCAAACAATGGACCATTTTGCATGAGTGGATGAAACATTATGTGAAGCACCTACAAGTTATGGGCTACGGCTCGTCACCGGAGCTTACAAATTATTTTCTATGCTGAGTTGAAGTTACTGTTCATTCACATATAAAGATGGTATATATAATTTTTAATACAGTCTAACAACTTCAAGATAGTACTACAGGTACATTTGACTAGTTTCAATTATACCAATGAAATGTAACCAGTCCAGCCTATACAATGTGGAAAGAAGGCAAGACATACACTAGCAAATGTATTTCTGTTTGAACAGATCAATGAAATTAGTGTGAATCTTAATCCATAACATATGGTTTTATTATTTAGACCTTGAAAAGTGTACTAATTCAATTTTTGCCAAGATCTACAAACAAACCTGCCTGCATCAGACACATAGCTTCCAAGGACCAGCATATCACGGCACTAACGAACATACAACTTTTCGTGAGTTCTTTGCCAAAACCTGTAGCATAGAAAATGACTACACTCAATTATTTTATTGCTTGTCCATACCATGATCAATTGCAAGCTGCCAGCCAGTAACGATCATAATTTTGTGAATCATATTTCTATAGTAAGAATGTGGGTTTAAAAAAAACACATAACATACAAACGCAACATACATAACCGCCTTTCACCTGACAGGTTACCCACAAAACATGTGGTAAATGCGGTCATTTCAGTAATCTGTTACATGTCAAACTGTCCTTAAATTCAGAGGGCTTTGCCTCTTGAACTGCACTGATTTTCATCATAATCTTGCCATTAGTCTTTTCAAGGCACTGAAGAAGAAAGTAGCTCTAAGCAAAATTAGCTTTCAGATTTCAATACTTTGAAAAACTACATATATTAGGGGAGGGAATTTTTTAAAATAAATAATAAGTAGATTTTTTTAACAGAATGCATTTACAGGGTAATCTAGGATTTTGGCCTTTTCACAAACAATTAGAAAAATACTAATAAACAGCACCATAGGCATATCTAAATCCTGCTGAACTCAGTACAAATCACGTTGATTTCAGTGAGATTTAAACATACCTCACTCAAGGTTATGATCATAATGCCTACCTGTTCTAAGCATCTCCGTTGTTGTTGTTTTCAAAAGATATGAAAAAAATTAATATGAGACTCAAAAACAATAATGGGATTAATTTAGTTTTTCTGTAAGTATCTGTGTGACACGGAGTGTTTTTTTTTTTCCAGAAAAATACTACATAGCACCTCGGGTTAACTCAAATGCAGGTAAGGACAGCACTAGATGTTCGGTTGTGATGAAAAACATCACATAAACATATATTTTATGTGATGGGATAGCAAGTTGAATAAATAAATAAATAAATAAATAAATATTTAAACAAAGATATGCACACAATGGGGTAACTTTGGCTGGTCAGGATTTCCAGATGCAGCAAAATGTGTTCCACTATTTTTGTATGTTTTAATGTATTACTCTTGCCATAAATAGCGCACACACAAACACATTTTCTGCTTTTACCCCTCATTCATTCTATTTTCCTGTATAAAGTTTCATTTCCTACAACATTTTCAAAGGGAAATGCTCTCATGTGTCAAGCATCAATGAAATACACTTTAAAATGGGAGCTGAGGAAGACTTCCTCATCCATGCGTCAATCCATGGATTGACATGTTTCCTCAGTAAACCTTATATAACTTCAGAAGAACTGCTGCTGTTGATACAATAAGGATATGACGAAGGGCCTCCGAGAAAACGCCACACCACTGACTTGTCTTTTAGGAAAGAGTGTTACAGCGGTAGAAGACCTCTACACCACTGAGCCTATTATTTGCAGTACAAATCAACTGAAACTCATTATTGCACAGACTCCAACTGTTTAAAAGTCTGGGACAAATGCTTAGCTTAAATATGGTGGCAAAAAAAAAATCTGCATTGAAAGTAAGTATATTTCTCCAAAAGCATCAGATCCTCCAATGTTTGTCAGTTGTGGCTTCAACTCTTACAACAGTTTCATTTATAAAAGTCTTCATATGAAAGTGCATCTGTTTCTGTGGAGTTTATACAGTAGGAAACAATTAACATAAGATTGATTCATCATTTATCTCAAAGGGAAAGAATGAGTTACATTTTAAGCACATACTACAGTTTAAAGTCAATATTTTGTGCAGCCAAGAGAGCACTTCCCTTTTGAGATAGTGCTGCCAGTTTATTCTTTCTCTTACATGTAGATACACACATACTCCTCAGTTAAACGCTGACTTGGGTTGTAAACTACCTTCTGACAGGCAACAGTAGAGTCTTAGTACTGCTAGAAGATGATACTCTGATCTTGAAGTATGCTTAACTGTTACTTTAAAAAAAACCCAGCAAGGACTTCATCAACATGTGAATCAGTTGGTATTACTTTCTTATGACACACATGATTCAGAACTACATAAAGCTATCCAGGACCTCCAGTGTGTCCATAATCTTTCATCAGCTTTAAAGGGTTCTTCCAAGCACAATGGCAGGGAACAGAAATGTGTTGCATTTCATTATTGATAGTGGTGGTACATCAATTCATTCTTACAGCTGTTTATTGTATGGCCACATTTTTTTTAAAAAAACCCTCTCATTTTTTCAAATTTGTAGCTTGCTTTCAAGAGTAAATTAGCTGAATAGAATTACATTCCACATTATCCTACATTATAACTACAACAACATTTTTCTCACTCTAAAGTTATACACATCCTGTACAGTCAAGACCACACAATGACACATAGAGCCTATTACTGTATTTCACTATTAGCAGAAGAAATGAGCAGAGACTAATAAAATGTTATGGAAATATATTTCTTGCACACTATGAGGATGTAACCCACAGTTTTCAGTTATCAGGTGTTCAAATTAAAATGTTTTATCTGTTGTACATTATAGCACATACAGAAAAGCTATATATTACATAATCTGCTTTGAACAAATAAGCTTCTCGGCCAATGCACCTCTACATATTTTCCGGTGATTGAGTCCCACTGAATTTAATGGGACTTACATCTGAAAGAAACTATGTACAATTGTTCAGCAGTGCTGTTCTTTTAAACAAGTGTCTTAAATAAACACTTTTTGTACGATAGTGAACAGAATACAGAGCTGCTTCATGTACTGCTGATACAAAACCCTCATTTCTATGCACATTCCTTACAAATAAATCAGTAAAATATGCTCTCAATAAAATATATTTTGCATTAGAATGCAAGAGCAAACATTGCAGTGAACAAAAAAAACCTAATATAACTCATTTTGAAAAACAATTATTTGGAAATGAATTCCTCATATTTTGATCGGTGTGTAGATTGGAACACTTTACTTTGTTCCTTGTCTCTTATCATTTATAAAACAAAACAAACAGCTCACTTTTTAGGAAAATATTATGAACATCACAGCTGATGAGACACTAAAAGTAAGAAAAAATAAGGAAAGTTCTAATAAGCCAAAATTACCAGAGAAATTTAGCTGTAATGTATAACCCTAAGGATTTGTCTTCTGGTGAACTCTGCAACATTTCTAACAAAATATGCATATTCTATTTTAAAGACTAAAACTGACTTCCTAGTTATTTTTAGAGTTAGGGTCTAATTTGTATACTATATATTGGCTCGTTATTTTTAATTTGCTTTTTTAAAAAGGGCATTATGCACATTAATCTTCAACAAGATTTCCATGACATCTTATACACAAATAAACAAAAACATTATTGTTCATATTAAGGTATCAAATCCATTACAGCTACAACTTTCAACAGAACATCACAAGAAATATGCCACCAAATTCCCAAACATCAACCTTGGGTCTTTCACTGGAGGATTTCTTCTACTATCCTCAGTCTGGATACTAAACAGTGAAATATTTGGAAATCAAAATTACACATTTGTATTAACAGACCGAATCTTTAAATCAAATAGGGAGTGTATTGTATTCTTCTGGAAAGAGACAGATGGAGAATTATTTAACTTCAAAAGCATAACTTCCAATCATTAAATCTAAATAAAAAGAAGCAATTTTTTAAAAAATACTCCTCTCTTTTATGTCATTATAAACTGGAAACATCACTTTTCTCTAAATTTAACTCACTGAGATTTGGTAATCAAAAAATATGCAACAATAAATGTTTATTTTAAAATTATATTTAATAAGAATTTAATTAAATACAATTATCAAATCAAACCTATAAAAACAAAATCATTACAACTATGCAAAAGCCTGCAACCACCTGCGCGGCTTGTCCTAGCTTTATCAAGGATTTTCAACCCTTACAATGTAAGGCATATCTGATAGAGATAAACTTGAGAAAGAATAATTGAAATGCTCAGCACTAACTATTACTCTACACATTTGCAAGGAAATGGTGCACCCATAAATAAGAACATTATATTATAATTTCATGTCAGAAATTATTCTGGCTTGAAAGGATTTTTTCTGAAGAAACTGCACTCAGGGAACCCCAAAATGAGCCTCCTTTCATGTCCCGAAGAGCTAGGACAGAGACAGGCACTCAATCCATCATGCAGTACCTGGGTCTCAAACTGCTGACTTGCCATCCTTCCAGCTAACAAGGCGAGCTTCTTAATCACTGAGCCACTGCATATATTAAAATTATGTTAAAGTTATTACAAGCACTATTCAACTGATTCTGTTAAATGGCTGCTTTGTTCATACTCATTCTGCCTTAAAGCTTCCGTAAAACATCAATAGGACCTTCTACTTTCATATTTGTAACGGTACTAAAACATCACTGGCTGAGCTTAAGAAAGATACTTTCTGGGTCTACAACTCCCAGAAACGCTAAGCAGGTTATGTGGTATGAGTATCAAGGGAGCTGTAGTCTAAAAATTAACTTCTGAGCTCTAGTCATGGAACACGAGTTAATTTCTTTTTTATGCTGCAAATGTCCATAGTAGTGTTTTAGGTTGTAAAACAAAGGCTGCAATCCTACTGATGAATTCCCAACGTTGAATTCATTGGAACTTAAGTAAATTTATGTAAGAATGGCCTTTGTGTTTGATGCTTGGGGTATCCAGTACCTTCCTACCTTGCAGTACAACTCACTGAATTCAGTGGGACTTAATTCAGAGGAAAATACGCACCAGCTGCTAATATTCAAAACGACATTCCCTCTAGTAACAGAGACTGCATCTTCCCATATTTCAGATGAAGGGAAGCCCAGGATGGAAAATTCTGCTGCATTTTGTCCTACTTTGTGCCATCCCACAGGCAACTCACTGGCTGCTGAGAGTACTTGGTTCGATCGGTCTTTAGGTCTTATTCATTATGGTTCTTCTACTATTCTTCTCAACAGAGATAGGGGGCTGTGGTGGCTGAGTGGTTAAGAAGCTCGCCTTGTTAGCTGGAATGCCAGCAAGTCAGCAGTTCGAGACATGGGCACTGCCTGACAGATCGAGTACCCATCTCTGTTCTAGCTCCTGCCAATCTAGAAGATCGAAAGCAAGAAATTGCAAGTAGATAAATAGGGACCACTTTGATGGGGAAAAGATACTGAGGACATGAAAGGAACCTCATTTGGGCGTCCCCTGAGTTGAGTTTCTCCAGCAAAAATCTTTTCAACCCAGAATGACTTCGGACACAAAATTATTATTATCAACAGAGATAGGATATATGCTATTCTAGCTGCACTGTAAAACACAGTTAAACTTTTCTCAGAACATCACACCAGGCCAAAATGTATGTTTCTACTTAATTTCTTGAAAAATTAAAACAGCCAGTTTGATCCAGATTTAGACCTGCTTTGAACAGACCCACTGAAAGCAATGGGAATCTGATTAAAAAAGAATCACTGGTTTCAATAGGTCTATTCCCATGATAAATAAGTTTGGGTTCAACTGAAAAAAAAGTTTTCATCAGACCATTTGTATTAAAACGGACTTATTTCTCCCGAGTCCATATATCAAAGTTTGTGTGATACAATCCAATGACAGAAGTTTGGGGTTTTTTTTTCAATAGGACATGAAGATAAGACTCAATTAAAACAGACATGTAACAGATTCCTTTTTTAGCCAAACTACTGATTAAATTAGTGTGAGTTAAAATATATGGACCCTAGTAATGTGTTTTAAATTTCTAATATTACTATAGGAATCAACTGGGATAGATCAAATCTGACATAGTATACTGTTATCTACACTTGATATTGATATTTGATACATTGTGTGGGTTTGTGCTTCAAGAAAGTATAAGAATTTGTTTCAACCGACTACCAAACATGTTCAAAAATAAGCCTCTCTTATTTTAACAGAACTCACTTCTGCATCAATGAGATTAGGAACATGCCTTAAGTTATTAAACCAAGTCATGCTTGATCTCTTCAAATTAATTTAATATCTCATTCAAACACAAATACTAAAGTAAATGTACATGAAAATTGAAGGGACATGAATACAGATACATTTTAATCAGGATTTTTACAAATCTGACTTTCATAGCTATTAATCATCCTTTTTCAAAAGCCTTATGGAGCAAATTACTGACTGTGAGAAGACGCCAATTCTAGTAAGTGAATGTTACCCAGCAGGGATATAAAGCTGTCAACACCACAGAGCACTTGCTTGCTTTAAGCTCTCTCCCAGGCATCGTATATATTTTAAAGAGATATTTACCTTTTTTTCTCTCTCCCTCAGTTTCACTATAAAAACTGCCAATCATGACTATCATGGCATAAGTAGATGTTTAAGCCAGAGCACTTAGATAACTGTAGGAGGTGACAGAATTCCCAAAGCAAAGAAAAAGTTAACTCAGACTAGTTCAACTGCAATTAAAACTTCAAAAAAACAAAAACCATCAGTTTTGAAATATTTCTACCCTATTCCCTCTGCAGATTTTTGTACAGGGTTTTCTATTGTTTACATTTCTCCCCAAGCACCAGAAAAGTTTCTAACTTCAGAAAAGCTAATATGGCATCAGCAATACAATGACAGTCTAAAAACCTTTCACCATATTTAAAAAAAAGAAAGAAAGAAAAAGTAATATTACATAGCTTCACAATACTAGAAGGAAGGATCCTAGATATACCATGCCCAGCATAGTTCATCACTAGCTAAAGCTTCAGCTATGTTAATCATGTTTCTGGAAAATAATAACATGTTCAATAAGTACACAGAATCAAAATGATAAAACGCCAAAAAGCATTGTACTATTTCCCCACCCCCACTCCTAACTACCTGCAACACAAGTATATAATTCTAGTGTGTATGTGCGTGGCCAGCAGTTTTGTTCGGCTATTAATTGTATTATAATAACTGTGTGCCATCAACTCAAATCTGAGTTTCAGGGTTTCTAGATACAGCTCCCTTTTTCTGGAGGCATCTTGGGACCATGCAATTACAAAGTTAAAAATGAATATTCTTCAGCAAACTTTTACTAAGGTATGCACAAAACATTTTTTTAATATAAGGAGAAATTTTGCCATACGATTCTCATATGGCACTAGTTTTTCTTTTTAATATAATTAACTGTTTCTGTGTCTAGAAATATGAGCTTTGAATGATGCAATTTAAACATTGTAACTTTTGAGGCATTTTAATATAGCTTTTGAAAAAGATAAGCTTATTCATATATACAAAATCCATACATTTGCTTCAGCAAATTCTTTGAATTTTCTTTATAAAACAAGACTTAAAAGCCTTATACAAATTAGTTGTTCTAAACGTTTTCTCAAATAAATGAGAATCAAATTTAAACAGTTATAAAGATAGCATGATTTAACTACTCTAACATGAGTATTATTCATCTGAGAATCAGATTTTTAAAATAATGTTTTGCCTTCTTTTTCTTTTTCCATTGGTAAAGAATCTACTTAAAATGCAGAGGAAAGTACAGAACCTGTATACAAGTCCCTATTTAGATCAGTTAACAGTACATAAAAAGCTAGCATCTATGAAGAAGATGCTGAAAAATAAATATTTTCTCTTAAAACTGGGTAAAATTCTCTATCCTATACCACATTACACTAATCATAGAAACCAAAGTGAGTTTCTTGACAGAAGCCGCTATAGCAATTATTATGCTATGCCTAGGCCAAAATGTTGAGATAAGCTTCCTTTAGCACTCACGATATGTGTCTCAGCAGATTCGTCAAATGATATTAGTAGAAACTTATAACCCCCCTCTAAGAAATAAATTTCCTAACAGAAATAAGCTTCCTGCAGCCCCCATAGTATATTGCAGTAGATCACCAGAAGATATCAATAGAAACTTACAAGCCCTTTCTAAGACATAAATTATCCCCTAGGCCCCTTTACTCTTCTAAACAGGCCCAAACTGCTTCATAGTTAATTTTGAAACATTTAAGAAAAATTAGGTAATAGCAAATATGCAAATACTGAGTTCTTCTATAGTTTTCTAATATGTATAACTATTTAAATCACCTTTTTCATCTCTGAGAAACAGCAAATCCATCCAAGATGCTATTTAAACTCTTCAGTCTACTATTTAAAAAGCCATGAGTTTTCTCACACTGAAATAAAGCTGTTAGTCTTGTAGATGCCAAAATATTTCTGTTTTTATGTTTGTTATAGACACCATGAATAAAAGGGGAGCTGAACTGAGAGAGAGAGACAAGAAAATCACAAATTTGAATTGTTCAGCAGTGTTTAGCAATGACTAATCCCAGCCAGCAGAGAAGTTTAGAACACACTTGAAATGGTTAATCAGTCAAAACCAGGACGACACTAGAGTGGACCTTCCTTACCCGTGAAATACTAACTGACAGTCTGAAAATACACTCAGTAGCTCTAATTTGTCATATGGAATAAGAATGCTGTCCGCAGGCATCCGAGTACATGGTGGGTTTTCCAGAACAGCCTGTTTGTTGGATACCCCCACCCCACCCCCACCCCCACCCCCACCCCCACCCCCACCCCCACCCCACGGTTGCTCTCTAGAATGCTTTCCAGGAAGACTCCGTCCCACAATAGCATTCGTCACCAAACATAATTCACAGGAACATCGTAAGAACCGTGACACTAAGTAACAGATTTTTAAATAGCTGTGGGTATGGGGTTTATGAAGCCATTTTTATCAAAGAAACCATACTACGGGTAAGAAATCTAGAAAACAAAATATAACTTGTATCTAAGTGTTCCGTGGTTACACTGAGACTTAAAGTAAATTACTGTATTTATACTCTGGGACTCTTTGAAACACATGTATAATTAACTGCCTTATACATTTACTTAGTGTTATTTTCCACTGCTTGCTATGCAACAGTTACATCCAATTAAGTGTTTGGGGATCCTAACCTTAGAATCCCATTACAGCCATTCAGCTACATTTCCAATGATCTAGACTAGGAACATGTACAGTAACTGTGCAGCAATTCTATTTTTTTTTTTTAAATGACTCCTAAAAAACAGACTCATTACTTATCTCCAACATTCTTAGCCACTAATGTAATCAAGTTACACCGTTTATTTATTTTTAAATGGCCGAAACCCCTTCTGAAATGCAAAGAAAATCAGGCAGACCCTTTTTTTAAAAAAAACTACAAAATAAATATTTTAAATTGCCTTTACCACAGACGGGTCATTTAACAAAGAGACGGTATGTCACGAGCAGAATTCGCTGTCCTTTTTAACTCCGTTACACGGCACTCCTCTGCCTCTTCACCTGAGCAGACTTGCGCCCATTAAAAGAAGGGAACTAACGCCTGCGTCCCTTTGCCCAGAGGGAGCCAGAGGGGCTGTTTGAGGCACCAAGAAGGGAAGCCAAAAACCACCACCACCAACCAGGCGCCTCAAGCCTCAGAAGGCTTCCATCCACTCACAGGAAGGCAAAGGAGCGAAACACGCCACAGGAAAGCCAAGCAAGCGCCTGAAACTACGACAGGAGACAGCGAACAAAACTGGCTCTGAGTGTGTGTGTGTGTGTGTGTGGCAAAGTGCCACCTTCGCTCTTTCACCCACACTAATGAGGCGTGTGTGTGCGTGTGATGGAAGCTTTGGCGCGGGTGGAGCGCCCTGGCGCTTCGTGGCGTGGCGTGGCGTGTGCCCCAACCCCAACCCCAGGGTGGCTGGCCTTCGGGCGCTTCTTTACCTCCCAGGGCTTTGGCCAACGAGCCGTTGGGTCTCCCTCGGGCTCCCATCGGGCTGCCGTTCTGCTCCAGGCGGGCCACCTTGGCCGGAGGAGGGCCTTTGGCGTCGGGGCTGCCGCCGCCTCGCTCGGGGCTCTCCCGGAGGCAGGGGCTCTCGCTCCGCCGGTCCATGCTGCTCGGAGCCGGGGACAGCCTTCCCACGGGCAGGTCGCAGTAAAACGAGCAGGGACCTAAAGGGAGAACGAGAGAGAGGGACAAAAAGCACGTCAGAATCAGAAACAGTCGCTGCGACATCGGTTCTTGAGCGGCATTCATTGACAAAGCCATAAAGCCGGCCCGGAAGGGGGGCGCGCGGGCTTCCTTGGGGGCGCTGGGGGGGCCGAAGCTCCTGGCTCAACTTCGCCTTCGGAGCCCGCGCAAGCCATGGCATTGCCTTGGAGAAGCGAGCCCCAGTTAGACAGGCTGAGCGGCTCCATCCAGCAGGACAGATCTGGCCCGGGCGAGGCGTGGGCCAGCGTCTAAGCGGCTCTCGCGCCTTGCTGAGCCCCGTGGCCTCCCGGGCCCCGCGAAGCGCCCTGCCGGGCAGACCTCGAGGAACGCCCGGGGTTGCCTCCTCCTCCTCCTCCCGCGCCTACCAGGCATCCTCCGCCGAGCCCGGAAGCGCTCTACTTGGAAGCCGAGGCGTCCCCGCGAGTCCTGGCCGGCATTGTTAGGCTTCTTAGGAAGAAAACCAGGCACACATCGGCGAGGCCGGGAAGGACATCCTCCTCCTTCCTTGGGGGGGGGGGGGGCTTTCTCTCCGCTCTGCCGGCCAAGAGCCCCCGGGCAGGGCGGGTGGGTCTTTTGAGCCGGGTGGCCACCGAATGGCAGCTGGAGTGGACGAGCTTGACTACACCACGTCGTGCAGCGAAAGGGAAAGGAGGAGGAGGAGGAGGAGGAGGGGGAGGCAGGGGAAAGCGAGAGCGGCTTACAGCGTCACACGGAAAACAAATATCTGTAAATAGGTAATGGGAACACTTCCTCCATCCCGGCCATCCTTCCACTGTGATGCTCCTGTGGGCGAGCTCTCGGGAGGGTGGCGGCGAGGGTGAGCAGCCCGGCGGCTCTCCCTGCTACTTACTGCTTATAGTAGTTCGTCCGTAACTTGGCTGAGTCGGGCTCTGTCCATGGATCAAAAGTAGAGAATCCAGGGTGGAAAGTTTGCTTGGCTCTTCTTTCGGGCGCCTTTCCTCGCCTAGCCTGCCTCCTGGCCACCTACCTCTGCCTCAAGTCTCAAAGACGCTGGCTTCTTTCTGTCTGTCTGTCTGTCTGTCTGTCTTCCTCCTCCTCCCCCCTTCCTTCCTTCCTTCCTTTCCTTTTCTTTTCGTCAACGATCCCGGGCCAAGACGTCTTGTCTTGCTACCAGAGGCGGCTTGAAAGTTTGAGCAAAAGAGCCTTCTTCCCCCAAAAGGGCACCCGAGGTGGCGAGTGGAAAGGAGGAGGAGGAGGAGGAGGAGGAGGGGAAATGCGGCTTCTCACACCTTCCGCCAAAAAAAAAAAGGCGGGGGGAGAAATCCAGGGGGGGGAGAGGGGGAGGAAAAGGGGGTGGAGAGGCTGCCTCGGAAGGGCTATCCCGGGCGGGCGAGCGAGGGGGGAAGCCGCCGCCGGTGCCCTGGTCTCCTCCTCCGCCGGAGCCGCCCGCAGCAGCGCCCGCGATGGTGTCCCTTTCAGCCGCTGCCTCTGCCCAGGCGGCGGGAGTAGCAGCAGCAGCAGCGGGAGCCGCGCGAGGGATTCGCCCGCCAGGAGACAAATGGTGATGAGTGGCGTCGAGTCATCAGGCAAAGTGAGTCCTTTCCTGGGGTTGTCCTTGCTTTGCGAAGTGTTGGCGGGGGGGGGGGGTGGATGGCGATGCCTTTTTTCCCCCCTCCTCCTCCTCCTTTCTCTCTCCCTCGCTCTCCCTTTCCTCTTCCACCCCCTTCGCGGGATCCAAAATAACAACAGCTCTGTTTCCTCCTTTCTCTTCCCTCCTACTTTTCCTTCCCTTCCTCCTCCTCCTCCTCCTCCTCCCTTCCTCCTCTGTCTCTCTGTTTCCTCACTAGTCCTCCCACAGAGTCTCGGCCTTCGTTATCTTAGGGAGATCGCTAGCAGCCCTTCTCTGTCCCTAAAGGGGCAAAGGTAAAGGTAAAGGTTTCCCTTCCTCGAAAGCCAGTCGTATCTGACTCTAGGGGTCAGTGCTCATCTCTGTCTCTAAGCCGAAGAGCCAGCGCTGTCTGCTTCTGCAGACGTTTCCATGGTCATGTGGCAGGCATGACTAGACACCGGAGCACATGGAACACTGTTTACCTTCCCACCCAAGTGGTCCCTATTTATCTACTTGCAATTTCTTGCTTTCGAACTGCTAGGTTGGCAGGAGCTGGGACTGAGACGGGAACTCATTCCGTCTTGCAGTACTCGGGAATGGAACTGCTGACCTTCCGCCTCCCAGTCAGCGTCTTAGCCACTTGAGCCACTGGGCAAATTGGGGCTTTGGCGGGTAGGCCACCACGCGGGCCATAGGACTGCCGCCTGGCTTGGGTGTGGGGTGTTGTCAGGGGTGCTGGTGTTGTTTTCACGCAGGCTGCACGAGAGAGAGGCAGACGGGGGGGGGGGGGAATGGGGGGGACCGACCCCCGCCTGGCAGGAGCTCAACGCCCAATATAAATAGTTAATCAATGGAAAGTCGCGCTTCCCGCAGCCACGCGGGCCACCAGGCACCGGCGCCAACGGGGGGGAGGGGAGGCGTGTGAAATGGGCCGCCAGGCGGGGGCGGGGGTGGAGGTGCGGCGTCAAGGGGGGGGACATGGAGGGGGAGGGGGGAAGAGGGCTCGAGGGAGGCGGCGGCGGCTGCAAGAGGGAAGACGAGTGGCCGCCACGCCGGAGGGCCAGCCGGGACACCCGGGCCGGGAGGGCGGCCGCTCCCTTCCCTTCCGCCTCTCCTCCAGAGTGGCCTGAGGCGGCGGGCGGGCGGGCGGGCGGGCCTCCAAACAAACGCGCCTGGCCGCCTCTCACGCCCGAGGGAAGAGGCGGCGGCGGAGGAGGCGACGCTTGGGTGCCCGAGTCTTCCCGCGGGGGAACGGGAGGGAGGCGAGACAGAGACGGCCCCGCGTTTCCCTCCCGGAGGCGAAGCGCTGCAGAGCGGCTTCCCTTCTCCCGCGCTCTGCCCTCCGCCGCCTCAAACCCCTTTTCCCTCACGCGGCCGCCTTTCGGGCCAGGGGCGCGGCGGGGGGGGGGTCGCGCGGCCCCCTCCCTCCGGGGTCCCTGGAGCGCACGCGCCTGCCTGCCCTGCCTGCCCCAACCCCCGTCCCGCCTGAAGCAGCCCGCCCCTTCTTTTTTTCAGGAGGCGGCGAAGAAGGGGTGTGTGGGGTTTTTTAAAACTATTATTATTACTATTGGGGAGGGGGCAGAGGTGGCCCTGAGGGAACTAAGAAGGGGGGGGAACCTCCTCCGCAACCCAGTCAGTCCTCCGCCTTGGGTGGTGGGGGCACCTGGAGATTAGACAGGCAGGCAGACAGACAGACAGACAGATAGATAGATAGAGCTGAGACAAGAAGCGACGGTTTGGAATTCCAAACCCTCAGGAAGAAGACCGGGATAGAGAGAAAGAGAGAAGGGCGGGATGATAGGCGAGCCTACCCGGAGGGAGGGAGGGAGGGAGGGAGATAAGGCCAGGCCACTGCCTTTCTCTTCCCCCCACCCCCAAGATAGTTACGGGACATGGGGGTGGGTGGGAAAGGTAAACCCACCACATGACTTCGTGTCAAGGTCGGGAAGGGAGCGCAACCGTCCCCCCCCCCCGCCCTCCCCCTTCCTTCAGAGACCCCCCCCCCACACAATCCCCCCCCCGTCCCCTGGGCCACAGAGACGGCGTCTCGTTCCTGCTCCGAAAAACTCCGGGGCCGCCTCCGGGTTGAAGCCGCCCAGCCGCGCCCGCACTCGCGCCACATTTAAGGTCGCCCCGGAAGAGTCTCTCCCCCCCCCCTTCCCTCCGCGCCGCCCTGCATCTCCTTTCCTTCGCCCGGTGCCTTGGGCTTCACTTCGGGGCGGCGGGGCAGCCACTGGTTCCCCCCCCCACAGCCCCCCCCCCGCTCTCCTTCCCGCTCTTTCGGCTCCTTCCTCGGTCAAGCAATCAGAAAAAGCGCGCTGGCTTTGAGTCCTTTGACCGCTCAATTACAGCTTCAAAAAAGAAAAAGTTAATGAGCCCCCTTAAGAGATCCTGATTTTTACGGTGGCGCTAGAGGGTCAAAAAAAAAGAAGAAGAAGAAGAAGGTGGAGTGGATTTTTGTTGTTGTTGTTGTTGTTGCTGTATCGTATTTTTCCTCCCCAATCATCACAACCAAAGAAGGGCGCGTTTAAGTCTCCAAAAGGGGACGGATCCGTTTGATCCATTCAAATGTAACCGATCCCTCGTTTTAGGAGAGTGACAAGGCAGGGGAGGGTGGCCAAAGTAGTCGAAGGAGAAGAGGGAGAGAAGCTCGGGTCCGATTCAGGACCTTGGCGTGGATGGGAGAAATAGCCATTATTAGGGGAAGCCAAGGCAGCGTTCAGAGCCTTCTACGTGTTCATATGAGCCAAAGGGAAGTTGCAGGAAGAGCGAGAGGAAAGCGTGAACGTTTCATGGTTTTCTCCCTCTTAATCAGGAGGAGCCTGATTCCCAGGAAATCCCACTCGGGATTCTAGTCGCGCAGCCCGATCCTGCAAAGAGTCAGGGCGCTCCTAGACCCGGGCAGATCGAGGGGCTTTGGGGACCCCCAAACTAAACGGAACGGTGCCTCTAATCTTTCTATGGCACGAGAGTTCAGGGGGGGGGAAATGCCCAAGGCTCTCCATTTCCCCGTCAGACGCACTTCACGGGTGCTTTCAACTAGACGTGGCGATTGCACAGGACACGTGGGGGCACCGAATGGCAAGCGAGTAGTGACCCCGCGTCGAGCTTTGCCAAGCAAAGGGAAGGTGGTGCTCTCCTTGCGCGCCCAGGGACGGCCGCATGCATGGCAGGAAAGAAGAGCCGCGACGGGTTAAGCTGCTCGGAGGAGGCCTTTGATCCGTTGGGAGCAAAGCAGAGCCTCTGAAGTTCTTTCCTTACTCTCCCCTCCCCTCCCCTCTCCGGAAAGAAAGAGAAACAACAGCAGCAGCAAAACACGCCACCGAGTCAGCCGAGATCCCTTGCAGCCAGAATAGGAAGAAAGCATAGGAAGGGGGCTTGGCTCTTTCTCTGGGGTCGGAGCTCCGCTGCTGAAGCTTGGAGCCTGGCGGTCGTGGCGGAGCTGCCATTGCGTCTGTCTCCAAAGGACGGCAATAGGGTGTAGAGGACCCGTCTCTCTCTCCTCTCTCTTCCCCTCTCTTTCCTGGGTTTCGGCCCCGCTCTAGGGACTGTTGCTGGCTGGCACCCGGGGAACCACGGAGAACCCCCTGATCAGGGTAAGAGATTTAACTCCAAGTCATTTCCATTTGAAATCGGAGTAGGACGAGGGAGGTCCTCCCACCCATCCTGTTTTACGCAGTCGCTCATCAACAGAGAATAAACTGCACCTTTCCTGCCACCTTCCAAAAATCGTGTTCCCGTATACAGTACTTGTATATCTAACCTGTAAGCTAACGTCTGATGCACAGTTTGTTGCTTTGGTCTTTGAGGAGTGGGGGGGGGAGGAGGGGGAATGAAAGGTTGTGGTTAAACTTCGGAAAGTCCGAGGCCACTCGCTGCCTGGCGTGCACTTCAGGTTTTCTCCCGGGAAAGAGATTTACAAGGTTCATTGGAAATAATTGAAATCGAAGCAGTGACCAAAAAAAAATATTGTCCAATTAGCAAAATGCTGCTCATTTGGAGGTTGAGTACAAGGCCGTTTTTTAAAACGTGAGGGGGGGGGGTTGCATTTAATTTGCCTTAAATTTACCGTGGAGGAGTTACCTAACAGTCCCCCACCCACCCCCCATTTTTAGTAGTAAAATGGGAATCGCCTTCTTACCTTTGTTACTCGGGTCGGTAGCCAAAGTTGGAAGTACTGGTGGTTTTACGGCTTCCGTAGTTCTGTTGGGAAGCGACTAGTGCCGGTTCACAGCAGAATCTTCCCCTGCCCTGCCTGGTCCTGGCTTGTTATTCTAACTGATGCTGTGAGAGAGGCTGGAGACACACACTCATGCTCATTAATGAGCTATTTTTAAAAAACGCAAGAACGAAAGATATTGAGTTCCACTTGGCCACGGATCGCTTTTAATAGACACTTCTGTGCAAAGAGGCTGGTTACAAAACCTCGAGTTCTTGCAGAGAATACAACCGGATTGTTAACTTATTCATATTTTATAAAGTGTTAATATTTTATAAACATTTTAGGGAAACTATTGATTTTGAATAATTCAGGCGTTCCCATGATTATTTTGAATAATGCAGACAATTAAATACATGTATAAAGTTGATTAAAATGCTTATTGTGAAATGAGATTTGTATACTTTTGTGTTTTTATGTTCAAAAAGTTTGGAAAACTTGCTATGGAGCCATTAAAACTCTGTAACACTCAAGTTGTTAATACATTTACGTCACTGTTACTCGGAAACGCACAAGATAGTTATTAAATAGAGTGAAACGGAACTTACTGCTGTTATCTAATACAGTACTACAGTACAGTACTTGTATCCTATGGGATGTCTTTAAAAAAATCTTACACCTTAATTGAGGAAAGTGACGTTCTCATTACATTTCATGGGAGAGAAACAAACAGGCACAAGATTTTCTAATATACCGTATTTACATATCCTACACCCCAATAAAAGTGCTTTCTGATGCAAATTATGTATGGTTTTTGTAACTGATCTTTTTCACATATTG
Organism: Furcifer pardalis; assembly: GCA_030440675.1. Taxonomy (NCBI): domain Eukaryota; kingdom Metazoa; phylum Chordata; class Lepidosauria; order Squamata; family Chamaeleonidae; genus Furcifer; species Furcifer pardalis. The sequence continues at coordinate 163,110,473 of CP126894.1, forward strand.
TCTTTATTTGGAGAAAGAATTTTCTTCTTCTTCTGGTAAATACAATGCCGATTTGCATGATCTAATAACTTTATATTTCCAGGGTTTAGAAATCTGACGCAGGGACGTTTCTTCCTTTGGCATGTTCAAGCGACTGGGGATAAAAGCCAAGAAGGGATTGTCTTCTCAGACTAATTTACTGACAAGTTATTGCAGTGTGTTTTGTGTTCTCTTCTTGAAGACTTTTAACTCTTTAGGGTCAGAATCTTTGGTGGGTTGGTTTCTGAATTTCGTTCTTTCCTATTCTTTTTACCATGGCTTTAACATGATTTTGCGATCTACTTTCCATAGTATTGGAAAGTGCCTCCCTTCCTTGTGGTGCCTCCTGAAATATTAATCTAATCCAAAATTTTAGTTTCTTTCTTTCTTTCTTTCTTTCTTTCTTTCTTTCTTTCTTTCTTTCTTTCTTTCTTTCTTTCTTTCTTTCTTTCTTTCTTTCTTTCTTTCTTTCTTTCTTTCTTTCTTTCTTTCTTTCTTTCTTTCTTTCTTTCTTTCTTTCTTTCTTTCTTTCTTTCTTTCTTTCTTTCTTTCTTTCTTTCTTTCTTTCTTTCTTTCTTTCTTTCTTTCTTTCTTTCTTTCTTTCTTTCTTTCTTTCTTTCTTTCTTTCTTTCTTTCTTTCTTTCTTTCTTTCTTTCTTTCTTTCTTTCTTTCTTTCTTTCTTTCTTTCTTTCTTTCTTTCTTTCTTTCTTTCTTTCTTTCTTTCTTTCTTTCTTTCTTTCTTTCTTTCTTTCTTTCTTTCTTTCTTTCTTTCTTTCTTTCTTTCTTTCTTTCTTTCTTTCTTGTCGCCTCCTTTTGATGGGACAGTGGATGACCAAACGCTTATACTGGCAGAAGCACCAGCTCGCAGTCCCATCAGTCCTGGCGAGACGGAGACCTCCTGTGCGCTGCCGGACAGTTCTCTCTCTCTCTCTCTCTCTCCTCCCGAGTAAGTACTCGGTCAGGGGAAAGAAACTGCAGAATGAACCCACCCAGAAGGGTGGCTTCGTTTTGGCAGTTTCGCGTCTGGCCGAGACACGAAGGACGAAGAAGCAGCAGCGGCCGACGAGTCTGGCTCGGCGGTTCGCCCGGCGCACCCCGGTCTGGTTAAGGGAGTCTGTTTAGGAGCCACTATTAAAGCATCCCTCCGGGCGGAGAGAGAGACAGCCAGTGACCGGCCTTTCCTGCCTTGACTTCCAGCCCTTCGAGCGGCTCCTGTCAGAGCAACCGGCAGAGGAGAGCCGCTGTCTCGTCCAGAGTGGGCCAAAGACAAGCTACCAAAGCGCCAGGAGAAACCGGCCAAGGCCTCGGGAAAAGGGAGGCCGACGGCGGCGCTCCTTCGGGGCGGATCGGAGGGCTGGTGACCTCCACGGGCGAGAAGGCGAGCAGGAGCAGCAGCACCTCTTCCCACGGGGTGGCCCCGGGGGACTGGGAAGAGGAAAGGCGTAGATTTCTAAGGACAACCAGTGGTTCCAGGCTGACCAAGGGCGACCTTCACGTCCCTCCTTATCCGCGGCGGAGGGTGAAGGCTTGGGCAAAGCCAAGTCGTGGGTCGTTGTGGGGGTCAGTCCTGCGCCAGATTCTTATGTCGGATTAGGCAGGAGACTCGGAATCTGGAGGCTCAGTGCATGCGCCCGCGTGTCTAAATGTATCTGAAGGAGAGCGACGGCCTGACTCGTATAGGCGAGGCCGAGGGAAGTGGCCGAGTGGCTGCTCAGTCGATCCCTTCACGGGGAGAGAGCGAGGCACGCCCAAGATGGCTGAAGAGGTTGCCTTTTTTTTAAAAAAAAATGCCCCTTCTGAATGCGAGATCCAAAGAGGAGACACGTGCAGGGGAAAGGAGGCCCTGAGCACGGTTACTTGGACAGCTCTGAAACTAAAAGATGTCCCCAAAGTTGGGAGGGGGGGGGAGATGGGAAATTGGAGCGAAATATACCTTTATGCACAGAATAGTCATCCCAAATATTTACAAAATATTCTCAACATGTCAGCCACCTCTTTCTAACACACACACACACACACACACCAAGCCTTCTTACCCATTCATGGTGTCAAGATGCCTGTTTTTATGTAATTTTGCCTAAGTATGGTGACTTTTGGGACACCTTGCCTTACGTCACAAGGGTAATTCCTTGTTAGCATCAAGGCCAAATTTCCACCAGCTACTGTAGTAACTACCTGGAAAGGGGGAAGATTAGTTGAAGAGCTTCAGTTTGGCTTGTAGCAGAGAGAGAAGGAAAACATTCCTTCCTTGAATTTGGGAAGAGGGGTTGCTGTGAAGAAGAAATGGTGCCTGATGTATGACCTCAGACACAAGTCCTTAGAAATGAAATCCAGGCTTTCAAAATAACACAGTCGCTGCTTAGATGGGAACTTCTGAACATTGAAGCCACTCCCTCCAAGTTGTATGACTTACTCCCAAATAAGTAGGTATAGCTGCAGTTACACTAGAGACACTTTACACCCACCAGTCTTGTGCCCAATTTCATACAGAGATGGAAAGTATACTTTTGTGTGTGTGTGGAGGGGCCCTCCTTCTTCCCCTGAACAGAAACAGAGGCTCAACAAAAAACCACCACCATCAGCACAAAAACCAGAACAGTGGATTGAGTCCCTCCTACTCTGGGCCTGGCACTTGGGTAAACTTTTAAGACATTTGTTACTCCTCCTTGAGAAGGGGAAGCAAGAACCGCCCGAGAGGGGCCTTCTATTTGCGCAATCCGACTGGGCCAAGCCTACCGGGTGACTGCCTGCTTCTTACAGCAGAGATCTGGATTTCTGAGACAGGATAGATAGCACATGGTTTCTTATTTGTTGCTATACTTTCATCACTAGAGAAGTGGGTTTTCGGCCTCGTCAGCATAATTTTTCTGGCCTCCAATATTAAGCTTCCCACTTGCTCAGGTCCAAGTGCATCATGTTGCCCATCCTCCGGAAGCAAAATGTCTTGGACTCTTGGTCTGATCCTGCGCTAGTTGCCTTTAGCGCAAAAATAAGAGGGAAATCATTTGCCCTCACTAGACAGAACAGACCTCCCCTGAGACACTCGGTGTCAACCTGCACTTTCTTTTTCTCCAGCCCTAGGTGGGTCGCTCCAGAGGGAGTTCCAGCACAAGCGTGTTTTCTGGCTCCTGTCCTGCCTTTAATGACGCCCGTGGGCAACAGTCAGGATGGAAAGGGAAACCCGAGGCGGACTTTTCAGCGCAGCAGGCCAGGGTTTAGAAGAGACAGGTTCCGCCTTCGAGCAGCGCCACCGCGCGTCCAGGCTGAGAAACGCAGGCTTAAGGGGCGAGTCCTTCTTTCCTTCCGCTGCCCAAAGGCTACTGAGATTAACCTTCCTCGCTCAGGGCGATCGGGGAAAGAGTCGCTCCGAGGAGATCGGGCTTGTTTAGGGCCTCTTAAGTCAGCGTGGCACCCTAGCGGGCCCGGCTCCCTTTCATCTTAATAACATGGAAGAGTGCAGGACACGAAGCAGTAAAGCCAGGCTCGATCGTTCCTTCCTAGCGGAGGAAGTCCTTCGCTAGAACAGTCATTCTAGACAGGGTTTCAGGGAAACAGCCCCGCCACCGACAACAACAACAACAACGACACCCTATGAGGAATAAGAAAGCCGCAGCCGAGTGATTTGCTACATAATCGGGCGTGCAGAATCATCGCGCTTTTCACACTCCGATTCGATCGTGCGAAAAGTGCTGTTGAACGCGACTCCTTGGTCTAAACTTAAAGTGCTTTCCGCGGGGGGAGGGAATTCACCATATTCAGGACTGGACCCTGCGTGGGAGGCCTAATCTTCAGTTGCGGGTCTGACACATGTAGTGCGATCGGGAGACAGGATTTAGGCTAGACACTGGGCTTCAGCTGTACTAATGGCCCTTCTGTGGCAAGCTGTGACTGTCAGAAGGATTGTGCTTTACCTGCACGTTGGGCAGGTGAAAGCACGATTGTGCTACGCGTGCGATCCGACCCTAAGCAGGCTTCCTTGGTAAGGGTCTCTGACTTAAAGAAGCCCTATGATCTATGCAGGTGATGGCACGCCATCCCGTGACAACAAGCCTTAACCACGACCCTAAGCTCACTTTTTACTTTCCTAGGATCAAACTTCACTGCAGATGGGGATGGCAGCCATGAAATAAAAAGGCGACTGATTCTTGGGAGGCAAGCGATGAGAAACCTGGAGAACATAATAGTGAAAAGTAGAGACATCACATTGCAAACAAAAATTCCCATAGTCAAAGCAATGGTATTCCCGGTGGCAATGTAGGGTTGTGAGAGCTGGACCATACGGAAAGCTGAGCGCAGAAGAATAGATACCTTTGAGATGTGGTGTTGGAGGAGAGTTTTGAGAGTCCCCTGGACAGCGAGGAGAACAAATAGGTTGATCTTAGAAGAAATCAACCCTGACTGCTCCTTAGAAGGTCAAATAGTAAAGATGAAGCTAAAGTACTTTGGACATCATATGAGAAGAGAGGATTCACTTGAGAAAGCCTTGATGTTTGGAAGGGTGGAGGGCAAAAGAAGAAGGGGGCGGCCCAAAATGAGATGGTTAGATGGTATTGTAGAGACAATGGGCGCAGAACTGAGTGAGTTGAGGAGGAGGGTGGTGGAGGACACGAGTGCCTGGTGGACAGTGGGGTCCATGGGGTCATTGCAAAGGGTCAGAATCGACTGTGTGACTGAACAACAACAAAAAGCTCACCAGCCCCTGAAGATAGATTTGTAGGTGGAACCTCCAGGAAAGAGGTGGCAAAGGAGTGAGCACAGCAGACAACAGCCCTCCCCTCCCCTCCCCCTCCCCCCAGCTTGCTGGTGGCCTCCAAACGAGCTGAACCAGAATCCCCATCGTCGACTATGTTGGCTGGGGGTGAAGGAGGCGGCAGTCCGGCATGCCTGGCGGCCACAGCTTTGCCAGACACTGTTATGCCCCAACACGCTTATCTCGCTGCCTCTTGTAAAGGTTAGGTCTACTCTTGGCGAAATCAGCACGCTTTGCTCCGACGATATTTCCCTAAACGACGCCAGATCGAGAGTTTTTGCTGTCTCCAGAGAAGAGAAAGGGTCGTCCTGATGAAAGCGCCCAATTTCCTTAGCTGCGCGGTATTAAAGCTTCTGCCCCAATTTTTCCTGAGCTCAGAAATTCTCAAGGCGGCTTTTGGGAGCCAAAAATATGAGTCAGACCGTCTCTTGTCCTCCCTCACCCTAAACCAGTGATGGCTAACCTTGGCACTCCAGTTGTGTTCTTGGACTTCAATTCCCAGAAGCCCAAGTCAGCACTCCTGTTGATCAGGGCTTCTGGGAAATGAAGTTCAAGAATACCCGGAGTGCCAAGGTTAGCCATCACTTCCCTAAACCTAGGACTCTCTCCCAGGTAAACCTGAGTGATTTAGTCGCTTTGATTTCGGAAGCGATCCTACTGGCATGTTGTGCATTTGCTTCCGGATGAAAAGGGTACAATCCAACTGACCTCAATAGAAGCTGCTTGTGAAGGAAAGGGGCTTAGGATCGCAGCCCCGTGTTTGCCCCCAACAAATCCTAAGGATATTTCTGCGTTGAGTGGGCCAACGGTTCTGAGCCGCTCACCCTAACCTCAGGCAGACAATTTTAGCCCCAGTGCTGAGACCGAACCCTTTGGGGTTTTAAAGCCTCGAAAGGTTTTTAAGCCTGGCTCCAGAGAACTAAGAAGGGAAAGGCTCTTTGGATGGGAAAGAAGTAACGTGTAGGTAAGCAGCCTTCCACAGGTGCCCAGTTGTGTCGGAAAACGTCTAGATCCGCGATAATGTTTTAATGCATCCGAAAACGATTGAATCTGTCGTTGACCACTTTTTCTGCCAGTCGTGGATTTGCGCACTTTGGTGCTGCGGTAGTGTTTGCGGATTTATACAATGAGAGTTGCCCTATCCCTATCCTGATCTAAATCACCTTTGTGGATAATTTGGTGGAACTTCTAAGAGAATCCCGTGGATGTCTAATAATGAAATGAACTGTTGTTGAAGGGCGCTCGAAGTACGCTGGAGCTGCAAAGAGGTCTTTCCAAAGGCAACCCCAAGAAAGACTTGTGCAAATGCCATGCTATGCATAGGTCAAAGAACAGTTTCTGCCTATCTTCATTCCAATAAGTTATGTTGCCAGGGACAGTATTTAGGGTCATGATCCGAATCACAGAGAAAGGAGTCAGTCCTAAATATAAATTCGGAGGGATGCGAATTGGAAGAAAAAGAGGTGCCTCTTTGGAGGTTTTCTTTTCTTTTCTTTTCTTTTTAATGGAGTGCGTCAGGATCTCCCGTGAATTACTTTCTCTCTGTATGTGTTTGAATTTATATTAAAGGCACAGTTCGCACTATAGATGTCTGCTGTATCCTAGCCTGCTTATTCGCCCGAACCGGTGACTAAACTCAAATGATTTCAGTGAGCAAATCCACACCGATACACACAGACGGAGCCGAGCCTTGTCTGTGTATTTTGTGTATGGTTTTAGCGTTTCAGGGACTTTGAAAAGACACCCTCCCCAATTCCTCTCCCGGCACCAGGCCAGTGGATCAGCGCGTTCCCATGGAATATGGGACTTTCGACATCAGACTTGAAAAGCGAAAGGAGACCTTTCGCGTCGTGATTCTTTCTACGAACACACCAGCAACTTGGCTGAAACTTAACGGCTGGTCTGTACCCATCACAACTCAGTTTTAAATATCGTATTTCAGATATTTAACAACAGAAACGTGGTCGCGATCCTAAAGTCTGTCTGTTTGTTAACTGGTTGCAGGGCAAGCCTTTACGGAGGATTAAGCCCCGTTGAATTTAGGATTGCAGCGTTTTGCCATTCCTGAGAAGAGAAGCGTGATTTAAATTCTGGTTGGTACATATATCTTGGCCAGAAATATCCATCTCTTTTAGCAGAATCAAGTTTCGCGACACAATCCGTCCATTTAATCTAGATTTATGCAACGGGCAAAAGTCATTATTTTCTTCAAACGCTAACAACTTCTTAAATAAATTAATACATTTTAGTTTTTAAATTGTCCTCTGCTAACTTTAAATAATACTCCCAGGCATTAAACCACAAGGTGTTTTTTTAAAGAGAGAGTTTTTGGTGGAAATCAATAACGGAGCTTTTGAAAACAGAAGTGAGACATAAAGACGGTTGAAATATATAAATATAGCATTTGATTATAATTGGGAATCCACACGTTTGAAGGCATTCCACTAAAAGGAGGGAGCACTTCGTTTCCTCCGAGGGACTAAAACTGTTCTCGGCACTTCTGCCACCGGCCTGCCTGAAGCCTTCGGTTTGGGGGAAAAACCGCTTCAAACTTTGCCTACTCTAATTGAACTCCAGATCAGGAGGTTGGTTCTCGAAGCAACAGGTAGCCCAGCCGTGGCGAAGCATAGACCTGCTTAAAGGGACCTGGAAGTCTCTACTAGCGAAGCCAATCCGCTTCGCCTGACAGCAAGGCGAGACCCAAGACGACCGACCCGCTTCAGTCTTTACTTAGAGACAACTCAGCCTTCCTGCCACTTTTCTGCTCTCCTTGAGGAGAGAAAAATACACTGGGCTTCATTATGACTTTCGGTTCGAGTTTGGGGAAACGTCTCGCCGCCCTGCGCTTTGACGAGAAAAATGTGTGGCTCGTTTTAATTACAGATTTTCCACGGATTATAGTTCTCTAACTACGCGCCGAGGGGAGGGGAGCGGAAAGGGAAAGTCGAGGGCTCTGCCTCTCAGTCTTATGTCAAACACCCCCCCCCCCCAATGTCTCAACCGTCATCAGTTTAAAGAATGGAAGGGTGGAGGTCTTCCCCCCCCTGGACCCAAGAGAGAAGGGAGGGGGGGACAGTTCCTTCCTAATGCTAGACGGGACCCTCTAGAGAAGGCGGCAAAGGCCTCCCTGCCGTCTCCTCACAGCCTCTTCGTGGGGAGTTCTTTGTATGGCAAATCCTACACATTCCCCAGAGGTTGGAACTTAACCTCTGGCCACGAAAATATGTTCTTCCGGTGTCTACGCATGCCTGCCCCATGTCCAAGGAAAGGTCTGCAGAAGCAGGCAGCGCTGCCTCTTTGGCTATAAACAGAGATGAGCACTGAACCCTAGAGTCGTGTACGACTGGCTTTCGATCAAGGGCGACCTTTACCCTTAACTTCAGTTTGCATGACCCGATTTCCTTCCAGCCGAAACCTGTCCGAACCTTCCTCGCTTCCTTGTTCTGCCCGCCCTCTTCCGCCAACACCGCTGCGAACCCAGCAGGGGAAAAGATGTTTCAGCTCCGGACTCGCGATGGGTTTGCCCTAGTCTTTCCCCCTTTCTATACGCTTCCTTCCTTCTCAATCCCACAGGCAGAGACCCGAAATTCAGCGAAAACATCAGCTTAAAAACCAAGTGGAAAGACACAACGCAGAAGCCTGAACTCCCAGGCTTACCGTATTAAACCTCAAGGGACCTCGACGTGTGTGTGTGTGTGTGTGTGTGTGTGTGTGTGTGTGTGTGTGTGTGTGTGTGTGTGTGTGTGTGTGTGTGTGTGTGTGTGTGTGTGTGTGTGTGTGTGTGTGTGTGTTGGGGGGGGGAGGTCGCGAAATCGGCTAACTAGGAACCCTCCCCGGGATGCTTCTGGGGGTTTGGGAGGTTGCCAAGCCAATGCCTTTCCTGCCCTGGAGATGAGGAGACAGAGGGCGGGAGAGAGACCGGGTCAAAGGGTGGGTTGGTGCCCGGTGGAGTTTCGAAGGGCAGAAAGAGAGGAAGGCGAAGCGTGTAGTAGAGGAGCATCGCTCCGCTGGGTTGCCTAGTTCCAGGGGCTTCATCTTGCCCTCCGCAACACACACGGCCTTCCTTTCCGCGGGCCTTTTCTCCCCGCACCCTTCACCATGGCCGAAGGACGGGCGAGTGAAGAGAGGAGCCCCGCAAGCCCGACCTCCCGGACCCCCTCCCCGCTCCTCTGGGCCAGGAAAGGCGCCTGTCGAGGGGCCTCGAGTGGAAGGCAAGGGAAGGAGCAAGGCAAGGGGAGACCGCTGGGCTGCCCGAGGGGAAGTGGGGGGGGGGAGGATGCCATCCCCAGAGTGGGTGGAAAGGAAGAGACCTAACCGGGGCCTCCTTAGTGGCCGTGAGCCGCCGCCGCCCAAGACCGACCCAACCCCCCGCGGCGCCTGAAGGCCCCAGAAGCGGCAGGGAGCTGCCGGCACAACCAAGTGGGAGAGAAAAAACTGGGTGGGTGACCAGGGCGCCCCAAAAGGGCCCGGAAACCTTCCCCGCTACCCCCCCCCCCCTGTCTCCCTTCTCCCAGGGGCTCCCATTCAAGCAGGATCAGCGCCTTCCTCCTCCTCCTCCTCCTTCCAAGGACACCAGACGGGCGCGGTCTTTGGCCGGCTCAGAAGGCCCGGCGCCCCCTTCCCCCCCCCGCATGATTTTTCCTTGGGCGGCTCACCGGTGGTAGCCCCCGCAATCCTGGCTCCTCCAGCTCCCGCGTCCACGGCCCGTCGATGCCCCCGGGGCTCAGCGTCCGCCTCCGTCCTGCCCCTCCGTCCGCTTCCCTCCGACCGACGTAAGCGTTGCCCTGCCCGCTACTTCGGATCTCCCATGGCGCTCCCGTAAGGTCGGCAGTCCGGATTGTTTTTCTCCACCGTCTAGTTAGTTGTTTTGGTTTGTTTGTTTGTTTTTTAATTGGGGGAGGGGAGAGAAATCCTCGTCCGTCTTTTCTTCCCGGGCGCTTTTATTCTGCCTTTTAATGCCAGTCAAGTCAAAGAGACCAAGCAACCCCCCCCCGCCCCCCCGCCCTTGAGTGCCTCTGATTGAAGCAAGAGACGTGACGGACAGGTGCGATCAAACCAGCCTACTTAAGCCGGGACACCGCCCGAGGGAAGGCACTTTTGAACTGGGGGGCGGGGGGGGAGGAAGGAAGGGCTTTCCATGGGACTTTCTTCCCATGAAACAGGCCCGATTCTTCTCTACGTTGGCTGGACAGGAAACGAACTGGCATTTGTTCCCGCGCTGCCTCCGCGCTTAGGATGGGTGTGTGTGTGTGTGGTTCTTTTACAGGGAAGGGAGGAAACGCGCCCATTCGTCGTGAAAGCTGTAGGCCCCATTGAAGTCAATGGGAGGAGGCTTCCCCCACGCTTCAAGAAGACTGATGCCCTCGAGGCTTGGGATCCGCGCCTGTGTTCAGAAGGCAACCATTCCGTAGGGTACCACACGCAGCGGTTTCCCTCCCTACAGTCCATCCTGGAAGTGAGGGCTTGTGACGCTGTTTCGCCCCCCCCCCCGCCATAAGACGGAGGATGGGATGTCCTGCTTTCCTGCTTAAGCCCTTAGTTTCTTCCCACTCTGGTCAAAGGCCAGACAACTTCCTTAATTCGGAGTGGGGCCGTCCATTAACGGCGTGTATCTGGTTACACGTTATTGTCCAGGATGTTGAGATCAATGAGGCTTCCCAGGGAATAAAAAGGATTACAGCAGGGGTGCCCAAACTATGGCCTGTGGGCCGGATCCGGGCCCCAATGCCAATTCATCTGGCCTACAAAGCCCTCGTTGCTCCCAGAAGCAGATGTAAAATGTGCCTGTCTGCTTCCTGGAGTGATGAGGGCTTCGCAGGCTGGATGAATTTGCATCAGGGCCCCCAGATCCGGCCCACGAGCCATAGTGAACAACCCCCTGAACCACGTGACCAGCCTGAAAAGTTTGGGCACCCCTAGATTACAGGCTCGTGGGGTCCTCTGGTGTAGGTACTAAAGCCCTTTATATAACGTTTACTCTCAGGTAAGCGACTGGAAGCCAACCTGGGAAGATGGGAGATGTTGCTCAGAAGGGAAGGAATAAAAGGCAATGCTCTGCAAATAAACAGGAATAACTTCCCAGGCGATCTAAGTTTTCTTTCCCCGCATTTCTAGCTAAGAATGAGGTGAAAAGCGGTTCGGTTGGGATTAGGTTATGAAATAATTAATACACGTTTAATTTCATAAGCCCTGAGAATCGCAAGGGAGCAGACCTCGGTGGCTCCAGACTACTGTATTAGGTTTCACACCGCTATCGTTTCCGTCGGCATAGTTAGCATCTGTGGTACTTGCACAACATTTCTCCGTTATCCCTTCTAACCAAAAGAGCCGGTGATGCGACGCCAACACTAATCGGGTTTTCGAAGTAGGCGAGGTCTTTGAGTACTTTTACCATTGGGTTGCCCCTCTCCCAGTGGATTTCCCTGGCCCAGTCGACATGTGAACTCAGGCCTCCTAAATCCCATCTCTGTGTGTGTGTGTGTTTGGTAAACCACACTGGATCTCGTGCTTTGATCTGGGCTTTAAGGGAGCGGATTAAAATTTTGCGGCTTGGAATAAACCATCCCAGATTCTGGTCGAACTCAAGTAAAGTCCGTGGCATCCCTTGAAGGAGAAGCGACTTCTCTCTCCAGTTATTTACCCTGTCCTCCCCTGGACAGCGAGGAGAACAAATAGCTCAATCTTAGAAGAAACCAACCCTGACTGCTCCTTAGTAAGCTAAAGTACTCTGGACATCAAATGAGAAGAGAGGATTCGCTTGAGAAAGCCTTGATGCTGGGAAGGGTGGAGGGCAAGGGGGCGGCCCAAAATGAGATGGCTAGATGGTATTGTAGACACAATGGGCACAGAGCTGAGCGAGTTGAGGAGGAGGGTGGAGGACAGGAGTACCTGGCTGACAGTGGGGTCCATGGGGTCACAAAGGGTCGGAATCAACTGTGCGACTGAACAACAACACCTGGATGGCTTGCCAGCTGAACTTGTGAACCGGAACAACGGAAAAACCAAAGTAACAAGGAAGTTCTATTCATCCGCAATGGCCAATTCATTACCCCGAAGTCACCATCAGACCGCAGAGGCACCAGATGAGGAACATGCCCATGTCCGGGCTTTAAACGAGGTGTTTCAAAAGTAGATCAGTCCGTCAACACGTCTGGAGTGGTCCTCTAAAGTCGTGGACTCACGACTTCCAGGCGACGATCTTAGACACATGTTTGTTTAAAAATGAATGGCATCGTTTTCTATCGGTACCTTGAAATTCGGGGTGTCAGCAGCCTATTTTAAGGTTCAAGGGAAAGTGGCCTCCAAAATACCGACTGTCGATCTTCTTCCCTCTCGTCTTCCACGCATGAATCTCCCTGGAGTGTCAATTGCCCCTTTGTTTAAGCCGGACTTTGCTTCCTGCAGAATTTAAGATCCGTGGCCTGGCGCACACTTGGTCCCGGGTGAGATGGCGGTGGACACTCTCTGCCGCTTGGATCGGGTCTGGGTGCTTCTTCATCCTTTGGGTCGGGAGGGACAAGCCACACAAGCGGCTCCCGTCCAGACACAGAATGGGTCGCGTGGATTCGGGCGCCGAGACTTGGGGGGAAACCCGAGAAAAGTGACACAGTGCAGAAAAGGAAGGAAAAGAGACCGTCCAGAGGGGAAACCCCTCCGGAGGGAATGCCTTATTGACCTGACCCTGCCTAAAAGATCCAACGCGAGCTGCTGGGAGTTGACCTATGAACCGAGAGGTCGCCAGTTCGAAGCCGACCTCTCCCAACAACGCCGCGGGTGGCCTGAAAGCGAGACACTCGCGTTAAGCCTCCGCCCCCCCCAACCCCACCCGCTCCCTGAAACGGGGAGAGGGTGGGGATCGCTTCCGAAGGGGGCTGCTCCCTCTCGGTCACTTGCAAGAACAAAAGAACCGAAGCTTCCGGGAGATCTTCAAAGGCATCCAGTTGATCACAGAACTTTGGTCAACTAAAGCCTACTTTCCCCACAGTTTAAAGCAGGGGTGCCCAAACTTTTTGGGCCGTGGGCCCATCATGTGGTTCAGGGAGCTGGCCACTAAGGCCCGGGGGCTGGATGCAGCCCTGGCGCCAATTCATCCGGCCCGAAACCCTCGTCGCTCCTGGAAGCGGAAGTAAAACGCGCCCGTATGGGCGCATTTTATTTCCACTTCCAGGAGCGACGAGGGCTTCACTGGCCGGATGAATTGGCTTCGGAGGGCTGCACCCGGCACCACTGGCTTAAAGTGTAGACATACATGACTCAATCGTGTAGTGCTGTCGTGCATTACACAAATTACACACACAGAAACACACACACGCACGCACGCACGCACGCACGCACGCACACACACACACACACACACACACACACACACACACACACACACACACACAGACACCAGGGGCAAATGGTTTTGTAGTCAATGAGGTCGAAAAGTAAAGAAATGAGGATTAAACCATTCGGAAACTGTTGCTCAGAGGGTTGCTTCAAGGCTTCCCGCTGGAGAAGTCGTGGGAAATGCTTTGAACTCCAGTAAACCCTTCACCAGTGGGCCTTTTGGGTGGCCTTGGCATGCCCTGTACTCTGTTGTTCGCCCTGGTAGGCTCTCCTCTGTCCCCACCCCCCTTTACGACTTCTGTTCATGTCAAAATAACACCCCAAGGGTGGCGGGGGTGGGGGTGGAGGAGAAACCACCAAGACATGTGGCCTGCACTGCGCCTTGTCATTGTGAGTCATGGGAGTCCTTAGGAGCACCCTAAGAAGCCGTGGGCATGTACTCAGTCCTGGGGGAGAGCTACGCCGGGTTGCTCAGTCATTGACTTCCAGGGGGGGGGGGGCTTTGCCTGCTTCCCGAAGGGCGGAAACTCCACCGCCATCCAGGGGACTACTGACACCCACTGGGTGAGGCCAGCGCCAGCCTCAAGCCGCACGCGGCACACAGGTAGGAGTCCGCCCGGTGCGGCTTTCCTCTCGCATTCAAAGCATTCGTTGGGTCCTGGTCGTCTCTTCACAACACCGCTGCCAGGTAAGCTGGTTTTGAGTTTATACCCTTATTAAAGGCAAAGGTCAGCCTTGCTCGACAGCCAGTCGTATCTGACTCTAGGGTTCAGTGTTCATCTCTGTTTCATGGCCGAAGAGCCAGCGCTGTCTACTTCTGCGGACATTTCCGTGGCCATGTGGCAGGCATGACTAGACACCGGAGTGCACGCAATGCTGTTACCTTCCCACCGAAGTGGTTCCTATTTAGCTACTTGCAATTTCTTGCTTTCGAACTGCTAGGTTGGCAGGAGCTGGGACAGAGACGGGGAGCTCATTCCGTCCTGCAGTACTCGGGAATCGAACTGCTGGCCTGCCGGCTCCCAGTCAGCGTCTTAGCCACTTGAGCCACAGCAGTCCCTTATTACTGAAATGGAAATAAGCAACGCCGGAATAACACGGTGGTGGTGTGGAAAATCCCTCTCCGTCAAGAACTGAGCACCATTCAAGCAAATGACTTTTTTTTAAGGGGGGAGGGGAGAGATTTAGGGAAAGTTCCTGAAATCCAGACATCTGCTCGACTTGGGCTTGGTCCCACCCGGGGTAGGGCTTGGCCTCCTCACAAAATGAATATCCGTGTACGACAGAGGTTGTAAACGAGTTAGGCAGTTTAAAAATAAAACACCCAGTATTGTCCGTCCACGTCCCGCTTCGCTTTCACGGAAGCCCCTGTCAGATAAATGGAAACTTTATTACCTGGCAAGAAATTGTGTGCGTGGGGCGCCCGCGCCCTCCCGCTGCCCTTTTATAAACCTTATTTCCATCAAGCTTACTCTGAAGAAGTAAAAAAAAAACAAAAAACACCCCCAGTGATTCCCCCCTCTCTTGCAGGGTAAGTGAGGGAAGGATCGCCCTGATTCCACTGGAACTAATGAGACTTACTGATTTCCATTCAGGGTCATAGCCAGGATTCTAGATGTGGGTGGGCAAATATTTTTTCAGTATGATCAACAATGTCAGATAGATAGATAGATAGATAGATAGATAGATAGATAGATAGATAGATAGATACCCTCGTCGCTCCTGGAAGCGGAAATAAAACGCACCCGTATGGGCGTGTTTTACTTCCGCTTCCCATACGGGCGCGTTTTACTTCCGCTTCCAGGAGCGACGAGGGCTTTGCCAGCTGGATGAATTGGCATGGGGGGGGGGGCCCGCATCCGGCCCCGGGCCTTAGTTTGGGCATCACTGATATGCCATATATATAAGCAGCTGGGCGTTTGAAAGTGGTCAAAGTGGCCACCCCCTGGCTTCGGCCCTGTTTCCAGCCCCCCCCCCCTTTCTGTCCGGAGGAAGAGGAAGAAGAGTCCAAAGTCCTGAGGTGCCTGGAGCCACGGATCGGCGTAGGTTTTCCTCCTAGGCCACCTAGATAGGTCTACTCGGTGGCAAAAGTGGCTTTCTGCCCTGGACAACTCGGAATGCCGTTTTACGCAGGGGAACAATTTACCCTATAAATTGTTCCTCTGCGTTGCTCCTAGCCGCCTCCTCCCCAAACCACTGCCATCCCAAGGGGGGTGGGGGTGGGGTGGGGGCTTCAGTCGAGGGGCCTTTGGGCAGGGCTAGTTTGTCCAGCAACCTATTGGGCGCCAGGGCAGCAGCAGCCGCAGTGTTAGTCCTGCTGCCGCAGAAACAATAAGCGCCAGTGCCCCTTTCCTTCCAGGCGAGCAGGTTTCGCTGGGCAGCCGTTTTCATGGCTTGCGCCTGATCCACCGGGCTGCAAGCAAGGACAGCCTTTGCCGGGTTAGGCCTGTCTGTCAGTCTTCAGGCTGCTCAGGCCACCGGCTTTTGGCTGCGTCTCACCACGACTGGTCCCCAGCAGCCTGTGGGTTTCCATGGACCCCTGGCCTCCCTAGGGAAGCTGCGTGGAGTTATCAAGGCACTGTTAGGTAAAGGTCAAGGTCCCCCTTGCTCGATAGCCAGTCGTATCCGACTCTAGGGTTCAGTGCTCATCTCTGCTTCATAGCCGAAGAGCCAGCGCTGTCTGCATCTGCAGATGTTTCCATGGTCATGTGGCAGGCATGGTCCCTATTTATCTACTTGCAATTTCTTGCTTTCGAACTGCTAGGTTGACAGGAGCTGGGACAAAGACGGGAGCTCATTCCGCCCTGCAGTACTTGGGAATCGAACTGCTGACCTTCTGCCTTCCAGTCAGTGTCTTAGCCACCTGAGTCACTGCAATATTATTATGTGTGCTCAAGTTACTCCCGAACTCTGTATTAATGACCTCTAAAAGGTCCTCTAATCAATAGTCCTGAATTTTTGAAAAGGAAAGCTGTGAGTTCCTCTGTTGAGTCAAGCCATCTCATATTCCTCTTTCCCTACTGCCTCATTAACCTCAATGTCTTTTCCATTGAGTCCGATTAACACACAGCATGCCCGAAATACATCTGTCACTTTTACTTCTGGGGGCTTGTTCTGAACAAGCTGTTTTACTGTGTGGTGTTCTATCACAGCATTGTTTTGCTCTACTGTTGTATTGTATTGAAAGTTGTTCAGGCCTGATTCGATCCTGAAGTTGAACCTGCTCTTATGGTCTCTGGCAGTTTAGGACGGATTAGTCTGATTCTTAACAATAAATGAAACCGTAAGAAAAATGTACGTAATGACCATACAAGTGCCATAAATGGTGGCCGCCGTTCCTGCATTGTCTTACTTTTGAGAAGACATCTTTTCTTGGAACCCCCCCCCCCTCCTTACACATCCAGTCGAGAGGGCAACCCCGTTGAATGCGAGAATCGGGGAGAGTGATCTTGCGAGGGTTAGTCCAGAGGGACCCCCCCCCCCATCCAAAATCCTCTCTCTAAGCAGCTCTCCCCGCAAACTCTGGGGAGGGGCCCGTGCCGTGTGTCCAAGACGCCAAGGGTGGCGGAGGTTTCCGCTGCTTTCGCCGCAACAGCCGTCCAATTTGCCATGCCTACAACCTCTCCGCCGGAGCAGGGCCGCCTCCCTCTTCTCTCTCAACCCCCCCACCCCCACCCCCACCCCGTCACTGCCTCCTCAATTACATCTGTGCTTTGTCAACACTCTCGAAAATTTGACATTTTCAACGATCTGCAAATGCTCCTCTGTGTGTGTATGTGCACATGTATTTAATTGTACAGACTGCTCGTTTTCGCTTTAGGTTTGGGCTCTGGTCAGCTTCAAACAGAAAGAAAGAAAGAAAGAAAGAAAGAAAGAAAGAAAGAAAGAAAGAAAGAAAGAAAGAAAGAAAGAAAGAAAGAAAGAAAGAAAGAAAAGTTTTTTATAAACATATCGCAGCAACAAGTTGATAAAATTGGGACACAAGGTTTTGGACCGAGAGACGCCGCATTACATTTGACTAACAGGTCTGATGCATTGCCATGCAACCAGAGTTTTGAAAACAACCTTATTTTGTACTCCCAATCCTAGAATCCCATCCACCACCACCGCCCCCCCCCCCCAAACAGCAGGGCCCCACTTTGTTTGAACTGCGACACTCCCAACCTCACGCCGGGCAAGACCCATGGCCCTGCCGGTTGGGGGATTCTGAGCTTTGGCATCCAAAATAAAGAAGGTCTTCCAATTCTGGGCTTACTCCATCATCCTCCCACTGGGAAAGGTAAATAGCGTGAAAAGGCCTTTCTAGGGAAAAGAAAGATCCTTTCAGGAGTGACACACGAGGCAGAGAAGAGAGAGACTCGAGGTGTTTGCAGAAGCGGAGCCGCAACACCCGAGGAGACCGGGACCAGCCCGAGGGAAGGAGGTCTCTCTACTCCTCCTCCCCCCCGCCTGATTGCTTCAGCCACAATCCACTTGGCCCTGGCCAGGAGGTGGGCTTGGAAACGCCTCCTCGGGCGTCCTGCGAGACTCGACCTGGGTTTTAACCAGCCTGAGAGGGGAGCCGCGCGGACGGCCCTCTTTTGTCGAGGCCAAGCCAACCCCGGGAGGCTCGACCGTGCCCCGCAGGGCGCCGCCGAGGACAGCCAGGATCGCAGCCTCGCCGCTCGGACGGCTTGTTTGGAAAGGGCGGCCAGATCGACAGCACGTCTGTCGACACTGAGCGTTCAGACGCGTGGACCGTGGGAAAGCGCTGCCTGAAGCGGGGGGGGGGGCGAGGCAGGCCCTCCATCCGGCTTCCCTCTGTCCCCCTTGAAGCTCAGGGCTGCGTGCCTGGCCCTCGCCACCGGTGGATGGGGCTGAGACCGATAAGCAACCCCCCATTCCCGACGGCTGCCTCCCAAACCAGGAAGAGAAGAGATCAAGGGCAGTCGCCAAAATTGCTGCCCCTTCCCCAGTGATTCTCCCCAGCCAGGACTTCGACAGACCCCCTTTCTAGCCTCCACGGGCTCTCAGGACGCTGAACGTACCAGGTGCCAGTGGTGGGATGTCAAAATTTTTACTACCCCACCGTGATGTCATCACAGTGTGGGCGGAGCTGACATCATTACATCATGGGTGGAGGCCAAAGAAAAAATTAAAAATTAATAATAAATACTAATAAAATGTAATAAAATAAAAATAAGCAGACACACACACTTACCCTGAGGAGTCACTTTCCCTGGGGAGCAGGCTATAGGGAGCTTCAGGCTAGCAGCTTCTCTTCCTCCTCTCTGCTTGGGAGGACAGCAAGGAGGCCATGCATCCGTGCCAAGCACTGTAGGCGTGCATGCACACCAAGTGCTTGGCGCACATGCACAGTGGGGGAACCGGTGAAAAGGTAAGCCCCGAAGGTGGTTCCCCCCAAAAGCTGCTACCGGTTCTCCAGGACACTGGGGAAAGTTACTACCGGTTCTGGCAAACTGGCGTGAATCTGTTACATCCAATCACTGCCCGGTGACCCCCACTGATGCCTGTCCTCTCCAAGTAGAAGAGGGTGAAGGACTACAACTCCCATCTCCCAAGCAATGCGTTCATTGGCATGGGTGGCCATGCCTGCAGGGGTGACGAGTAGTGGCCCTGGATGGGGGTTTTGTGGTCTCATTGTCGAGAGGGCAACAAATTGGGAAAGGTGGCTTTGTCCTAATAGCAGGTTCGAGGATGGGTTGCCGTGATGGCGAACCTTGGCACTCCAGATGTTCTTGGACTTCAATTCCCAGAAGCCCAAGCACCCTGTGGATCCACACAAAGGGGTTTACTGTGATTCATCCACCCCTAGCTTGCCTGGTCACTCCCGGAAGCAGAAGTAAAACATGCCCGTAATGGAATTGAAGTCCAAGAACATCTGAAGAGCCAAGGTTTGCCATCACGGGGTTAAGGGGAGGTGTGGGTGATAGGATGGTGCACTACACAAATGGTCTTTGTAAAAATACCAATAGAACAACCAAACTATATACTGTACATGGCAATAGCAATTACAGGTACACTTAGCGTTTACTGCACTCTCTGGGCGGTTCACAACTTAAGTAAAGGTCTTGGTCTCCCTTGCTCGAAAGCCAGTCCTATCCGATTCTAGGGTGCAGTGCTGTCTGCCTCTGCGGACGTTTCCATTGTCATGTGGCAGGTATGCCTAGACGCCGGAGCGCACAGACCACTGTTACCTTTTCTTCCAAAGTGATACCTATTTATCTACTTGCAATTTCTTGCTTTTGGAGTGCTAGGTTGGCAGGAGCTGGGACAGAGATGGGAGCTCCCTCCGTCCAGCAACACTCAGGAGCCGAACTGCTCAGTCTGCTGGCCTTCTGGTTGTCAAGATCAGTGTCTTAATCACCAAGCCACTTCATTCCCACGTCCACAATTTAAGGCCACCTTAATCCCCTCTCTCACGCTCCTACTGGGATGGAAAAGTAGACCCCACCCCCTCCCGTGTTTCAAAATACAGTACGGTATATAAAACCTTTCCTCGGTGCTCTTACCACAGACTGTCATGGGGAATGCGTCAAATTGCCCATAGGAAATTTGAACCCAGGACTCTAATTAAATGTTCAGAAACCAGAAACCAAAGATTGGCAAACACTGCTTTAGACCGAGACCAGGCTGCATTGCTAACGTTTACCGAGGCCGACCTGCAGGGCCTCTGCTCCGAAGTAAAATCTTTCAGGCGCAGTCTAGACGGCCACCTTCACTGAGTCGTGTCAATCAGTACAAATGAAGGTCTTCTTGTCATTTCGGGGGTAGGGTGACCCTTTCCAAGGGTTTTTAGGTAGAGAGATACTCAGAAGTGGCTTTCCCATTCCCTTCCTTCGGGGGTGTCCTGGGACTGTGCCGCTGGACCATAAACTACATAGACTGGCTCATATTTACAATGCAATTAATGTGACTTGTCTACTCAGAAGTAAGCCCCACCTAGTTCAGTGCAGCCTACTCCTGGGTAAGTGTATATAGGGGTGTGCCTATCTTATTTTGACCAGTACAAACAAGGGGACAAGGTTGCCCTTGAAAGGGAAGAGAGCAATGCCTTTCTTCCATGATTTCATGTCACACAGTTGTGGCTATCTCTTAACAGCATTCATGTTTCTGGACTAGTTCTGCTATTTCATCATTTCTGATCTTTCACCATTTCTCCAAGTATGGATGCCAAAGGCACAGGCTTAGGCATCTTGTGGTTCCACACTCAAAATTTTGATGTGAGGTATACTCCCCCTCTTTTTATGGCATTCACCAAAGGAAGTCTGGATCCCACTCTATTCCTACTTTGGTCGGACTTCACTTGAAGCACTGTGTCTACAGGTGGTCCTCCCAATTGAAGAAGTATATGGACAAATAGGAACAGGCTCACAGCAGAGAAATCAAGATGGTAGAGGGTTTGGACACCAACCAAGTTGTATCAGGAATGGTTGAGGAAGCTGCGTTATGTTTGGTCTGGAAAGGGGAAGATGGAGAGGTGAGATGATAGACATCTTAAAATACATGAACAACTATCACATGGAAGATGGAGCAAGCTTGTTTTCTGTTGATCCAGAAGGTAACACCCAAGCTAATAGATTCAAGTTAGAAGGGAGTCTGACAAACCATTAGAATTTCCTGCAAGAGCTTCTCATGGTAGATTATCTGGAAGGCAGTGGTCTCCTCTTCTTTGGAGCTTTTTAAAGCTGCCCCACCTTGTATATTGAGATGCTATAGTCCTGCATTTCATGGTTTGACAGAAGGTTGGACTAGATGATTTTTAGGATCCCTTCCAATTTTACAGTTGTATCATTGGAGGAGAGTTTTGAGAGTCCCCTGGACAGCGAGGAGAACAAATAGGTCAATCTTAGAAGAAATCAAACCTGACTGCTCCTTAGAAGGGCAAATAGTAAAGATGAAGATGAAGTACTTTGGACATCAAATGAGAAGAGAGGATTCGCTTGAGAAAGCCTTGATGCTTGGAAGGGTGGAGGGCAAAAGAAGAAGGAGGCGGCCCAAGATGAGATGGCTAGATGGTATTGTAGAGACAATGGGCACAGAGCTGAGCGAGTGGAGGAGGATGGTGGAGGACAGAAATGCCTGGCGGACAGTGGTCCATGGGGTCACAAAGGGTCGGAATCGACTGTGCGACTGAACAACAACAAAATCATTGTATGATTTCTTTAGTTACAATTGTATTAGTAGCCCCAACTACTAATTGAATCCATTCCTGAAAAGCTAGTCAACATTTATGTGAATCTCATTTATTCAGGAAGTCTACTCTAGTTTGGATTAAGCAACAGGATACTGGCCAAGACATTTTAATTTACTATTAGATACTAAACAGTACATTGTGTGTGTCGCTTCACTTTATCACTCAGCTTTAATCATGTCCTGCCTCCAAAAAGTTCAGCCAAAGAAAGCCTCCAAAGAGTCAATGTGGCGGATTCAGGTAGAGTCAGCAAGGAAGATGACCCCACTTGTCATTGAGTGTTCCCTTGCATTCCAGACTTCCTGAAGATTTAATAGTTGGAGGACAACCAGTACATGGGCTAAAAACCGACTCTCTGAGAAAAGACAGACAGAAGCCAGGTGATCCCTGTGCAAAATCCAAAATGAAGGTTAGGTTATGCCTTTGCCTGAGCCTTCAACATCTGGACAAGGTGATTTGGGAGATATTTTTCTCTTTCTTCTATTCCCCTCAAACTCCGTAAAGCCCAGCCTGATGAAGTGTCCTGCAAGATTTGAAATGTCAGGATGTCAGTCGGATTTTAGTGACACAGTAAAGCTAGCCGCTGTCCAGGTATCCGGATGTGTTCTTGCTTTCTCCTGGGGAAAGGTGGAGATGCATCCAGAATGAGATAACCTGGGAGTCTGCTTACAGTAGATGAAAGTACAGGGCAGGGCTTTTCCATTGCTGCTCCCAGCCTCTGGAGCTTCTTTCTGACAGCAGTTTAACCACTGCCGCCACCCCCCAGCTCTTTCTTAGCGTTGTACTTCTTTTTGTTATCCTTTAAGTCAGGGGTGCCCAGACTTTTTGGGCTGCGGGCCAGTCATGTGGTTCAGGGAGCCTAAACTATGGCCTCGGGCCCATGGCCAACCCCTGATGCCAATTCATCCAGCCAGCAAAGCCCTCATCGCTCCTGGAAGTGGAAGTAAAACACACCTGTATGGGGGTGTTTTACTTCCGCTTCCAGGAGCTATGAGGGCTTTGCAGGCCGGATGAATTGGCATTTGGGGCCAGAATTGGCCTGGTTTAAGTTTTCTTGAAATTGTAGGTTTTGTTTTATGCTACGACTTATTGGCTGAAACCCTATTTGCTTGGTGTAGTAAGCTGGAATAAACCCACTGAATCAGTGGGATATGATGAGTCATCTCCTCCACAAGTTTGAGCAATTCAATGGGGCTATGCTAGTCGCAGGTACCCAGTGTCATGCAGTGTAGTGGATAGAGTGATGTATTATGGTAGGTTTTTAGTACCGTAGTATTTTCAGCCATCTAATTCGATACACACTCTCTCATTTAGCCATCCTGTTTTTAAATTCTCACTGTCAGCCACCTCGAGTTCTGCAATAGTAGAGAGACATGATACAAATTAAGTCAATGTTGCCTCCCAAGTGGCACAGTGGACTCTATTGCTTCTGGCCAGAGGAATCTGCAAAGGACCCCCTGCTTCTGAAGCCATGGCAGTTGGTGTACCCTGGTGCTGGTTAGACAGAAGTCTTAACACCAGTGGGGATCGGGGGAGCCAGGATGACAGCCTATAGATATTTTCTGCTCCTCCTGCCTTCCTCCACACCACATTTACAGCACAGAGTATAAGGTTGGGGGTGGAGCAGAAGTGTAGCGGGGGGGGGGGATCAGGGGGCGGATGGTCCCGGGCGGTGCTTTTCAGGGGGTGGCAAAATGTCCCCACCTCTTTGGCCTCCCTCTGCCAGGGCTTAGGGAGCTGGACTTCCCAGGCAGAAGGCAGCCCTTTTGCTGCGCCGATGGCTGGGCCGACCCCTCTTTGCCTCCCTCCGGCCTTGGTTGCCCTTGCTCTGCCTCCTCTGCCGCCTCCCTCTGATGGGTGCCCCGCCGTGCACTCGCTGCTCACCCCCACCTGCCCACCCAGCTGGCCGTCTGGAGCTCTCCCTGCCCTGGGTCCAGCCCCGGGGGCCTTGGAACAGGCAGCGAGGGGTTAACTGCCCCCCCCAGCAGCGAGCCTAGATTGAGGGAGCGGCGAGTTTGGTCTTCACCCCAGGCGGCTGAAGCCCACACGATGCCACTGGGGTGGAGGCAGAAGACACGAGCCAGGAGTAATCTGGCTAGGCATAGTTTGGGGCAGAGTCAGGCAGTGCCTCCTTTGTTGTTGATTTCTCTTTGCAATGCTCAGATTATGGGGCAGGGCAGCCAGAGAGTTTAATAAAAACCACAGACCTATTTCTCTCTCTCCCCCCCCCTCCATTTTTATGTCTAGAACAGTGGTCTCCAACCTTTTTTTTTTTTTGCCATGCCACACCTAAGCATCTCTAAAATCCTGATGCCCACCCCTGTGACATATAATTTTTATTACTGTATATACTTGACTATAAGTCATCCCGAATATAAATTGAGGTACCTAATTTGGACCTCTAAAACTAGGAAAATAGATTGACCCGAGTATAAGTCGGGGTGGAAAATGCAGCAGCTGCTAGTGAGTTTCAATAATTAAAATACATGAAAATACGGTAAAATTAATTAATTTAGACGTTTGTGTGGGCAATAAATTAATCAATATTTATATTTGAGTATATACAGTACTGTAATCAAAAAGTGAACTCCTATCCACATGGAGGAAGCCTAAAAGGCCATTAACTGTTAATAATTCATTCTTGAATTGTCCCCCTTAAAAATCAAATTAACCTCCCCCCCCAGTGATGGGATGTAACAGGTTCACACCAGTTCACCAGAAACGGCAGTAACTTTCCCCAGTGTCCCAGAGAACCGGTAGCAGCTTTTGATGGGAACCACCTTCGGGGATTACCTTTTCACTGGTTCCCCCACTGCGCATGTGCGCCAAGCACTTGGTGCACATACATGCCTACAGTGCTTGGCGCATATGCACAGCCTCCTTGCTGTCCTCCCAAGTGGGGAGGAGGAAGAGAAGCTGCTAGCCTGGGTTGAGGTGTGTGTGTGCTTATTTTTTATTTGGCCCCGCCCACAACATAATGACATCATGATGTTGGCTCCGCCCACACTGTGATGATGTCACGGTGGGGTAGTAAAATTTTTGACATCCCACCACTGTTTCCCCCCCCCCCCAATTGGGCATGTTGGGAACCACTGGTCTAGAATGTAATAATGGGAGATGGTGGGCATTGTGGTCAGAAGGCGCGACATCCTATTATGGCCTAAACCAGAGCTGATGATCTGAAACTGTGAACTGCTCCTTCGTTTCTCCCTTTCCTGACCCCATCCCAGATGAAGCTGCCATGAAAGAAGCGCAGTCTGAAGGTTGTAATCCTCTGCCCTTTGTAAGAAAGCCAGCAGGAGTGGGTCGGCTGGTTGGGCCTAGCCTTAGCCTTAGCCTCAGCTCTGGATCACACCTGCCACATTTGCCCTAAGAAGGGATCAGCCACCACTCTGACATCGTCTTCTAAAAACCGTGGCTAAATTGCAGGTCATCAGAAAAGCAAAGGGAACGCCTCGTTTCTCATCCCTCCCCAACATCTGCCCAGAGAGAGAAGGATTTCCTATTTTACCTTTCTTGGAGTTCTGCTGCCTAGAGACAGATGGGATGCAGTTGCCATGGAGATGATGGTACCTTTTTTCAACCCAGGACCTGGCGGGGGAACATTGTGAGATGCAGGACTTTTTCTTCTGCCTGTGAGTAGAGTAGCTAAAGTAATAATAATTTCAAGTCAGAGATTATTCTGGGTTGAAAAGATTTTTTTCCCCCTGGGAATACCTGAACGAGGCTTCTTTCATGTTCCCAAGATCTTTTCCTATGGAAGTGGTCCCTATTTATCTACTTGCAATTTCTTGCTTTTGATCTGCTAGGTTGGCAGGAGCTGAGTTTCGAACTAATGGCTTGATGGCCTTCTATCTAACAAGCCAAGCTTCTTAACCACTGAGCCACCACAGCCCTAGTAGCTAAAGTGCCTTCTGGCTATTTCCCCCCCAGTCTTTCCTTGGCTGCTGCGCAAAAGGTATCTGGGAATGTATGGATTTGTACCTTGTATAGTAAAGCAACTCCAGTGTTGATGAGCATTCCTCCTTGGAAGTTTTTAACTGACCTGAGTGTTTTGTTCATTGAAACATCTGAAATGTTTTAAACTAATTAGAATTGAGTTAATTATATTTAGTGATACGTTATGATGGACCATCTTCTTCTCATGTTCTCTTCCCTGAAGCTGAACAAGAGGCCACACTAAACAAGGTTATGTCACATCTAAACCAGTTTCCCAAGTTTTTCAGCCAATATGATATTATTCTCTTTACCCTTCTTTTCTCATTTATTTCCCCCCTTGACCAATCAGATGCAACAATCTGTATTTTTCATTTCTTATTATGTGAGCCAAGGTTTGTAGCTCTCTGCATTTTATGTGTGTTATGATTTCTTGGTCTTTATTCATTCACTTTAATACTTGTTGGCCATCCTTTTGGCTCAATAAATTCTTAGCAGTCCTGCAGTAAACCCATATTTCTCATGATTTTATCATTTGTGCCACAGTCTGTGTTGAAGTTCATAATTTCATGCGATATGGCAGGATCCAGAATACACAGCATCTTACAATGCACATTCTGATATTCAAGGATTACGTTCTTCATTTTAAGGAAGCAGCCTCAGGCCCTCTCATTTCTGACTCTGTTTCTTGGCTATGATCCCACCGTTCATTCAACCATATTCTAAGATACAGTAATACCTCAGATAACGCTAAGACTTGGTTCCACAAGTCTTGGTGTTATCCAATTTTTAGTGTTATCCGATCCATGTTAAAACCCTATGGGATGGATCGGATAATGTTAAAGCTCCATAGAGATACATTGTAACCACACAGGCTTTAGCGGTTGTTATCTGATCCATCCCATAGGAGGACCTTAACGTTATTCAATCCAATTCTCCTCCCCAGATTACTTAACGTTATGCGATTTTAGCGTTATCCGAGGTAAACGTTATCCGAGGTATTACTGTACATATATTTGCCAACATACAGTACTCTACATTTCATTTTGGTTCTTTCACTGCATTTCTTCTGCTGCTTCCTTTTTACAGATTCCCACAAACTTGCTTGCCTTAGTATTTGTTTTTATACTGTATTAGTTATTTATTATTTATTTACAGTATTTAGATTTATATTGCCACCCACTCGCCGAGTTTTTAGAGTTTTGCCGTTGTGCACCCTTTGCAGACTATTTAGATTGTTGACTAGAAAGACTATAAGAGATGTTATTTGCAACTTTTCAATTTATAATGATTTTATTATAAGGTACAGTATATATTATTATATTTGTTGGTTCTGTGAACTGCATAAGAATGGAAACCAGACAAGAAGCCTGAAGTGTGCAGAGATATAAAATGGGTAGGGTTAAATTAACTAAGCATGCTTGGGAGTCAAACAGTTTTAGTTTTTAGAAATGTGCCATTCATTTTAATGGGATTTTAATTACAAATCTCAGAATTCCCCAGTCCTGGAATTTCACCTGAGAAGTGGATATGTACAAAGACTAAAATGTGACTCAGCTGGGAGAATGACCTAATAAGATAGAAGTCTTAGCTTCCTTTTTGGAAAATATAAGCTCCCAGCTAATTCTGGGACTGCTTCTATTGTTTTAACAGGAAGCTAGGCAGAGTTGGGCTGCAGCTAAACCATGAAGCCTTCTAGTTTAAGGACTTCTTCCAGGTAAGCCACTTACAGGTTCTCTCTTTCAGATGACACTCCCAGATTGGTGAATTGTGGGATTTGTTACCCAAAAAACAAACAAAAAAGAATGGCATGTCCCTGCTGCTGATTCTTGGGAGTGGACTAAAATAAAAAGGGCAAATTGGATTTGGTAAGATCTCCCTCCCCTATTTTTCATATAAGTGCATTAAATTTTATAATATTGTAATCTCTGCCAAACTGCTGACACAATTTGTGTGTGTGCGTGCACGCGCATGTGCGCATATGCGCATGCATGCATGCACACACCAGTCTCCTTTATAAAACAGTTTAAGATAATCATAATCCTTGATTTTTTTTCCCACAAAAGTGCAAGAAATCTGGAAACATGGTAGCCCTTTCAGTGGGAATTAATCCTGACAATTTGGAGATAGGGTACAAGGTTTTTATGCTAGCCACCTTTAAAAGATGCTTTAATATATTAAAAATATTTAAGGTTGCACCACTCCAAATCCCACCTCACACCTCATTGTGATGTAGCGGTGGCCCTGGCTGCCGGACAGCTATGGTGTCGAGGGTGGTGTACTCCCCTGGCAGGTTCAACCATACCACAAAGGTGTCGGCTAGCGGTCTGGAACAGTCCTCCGTTTTGGAACTGCAGGTCAGCTAAGTGGGGTTAGCCAGTGCATTGTTCTAACATGGCCAACTTCGACATGAGCCCAGCCAGCAGTGTCACTGTATTTAAAATGATTAATGGAGCATGAAAAACATGGGCCTCAGCTCCCCACATGCCATCAAACCCTGCTATGCTACCAGTTGGATCCCCTGATGGCAAGAGGCTGCTAAA
Organism: Furcifer pardalis; assembly: GCA_030440675.1. Taxonomy (NCBI): domain Eukaryota; kingdom Metazoa; phylum Chordata; class Lepidosauria; order Squamata; family Chamaeleonidae; genus Furcifer; species Furcifer pardalis. The sequence continues at coordinate 163,138,245 of CP126894.1, forward strand.
ATTTCAGGAATCAGAAACAGTGGGAGACAGTGCTTTGATCCGCCACATCAAACTAGATGTGTGAAATATGGATCAACCAAGTAAGCAAGGTTGCTAATGTCTGCTGCGTTGTTGCATTATGGAAACTTCTCTGTCTAGTGCTCTGTGACTGTGTTCAACAAACACACATGCAGAACACAGACAGAGGAAAAAGAAAACGTAAAAGAAAGAACAAACACGCTGAAGAACATGGACTGAAGTCAAGTGTAACTTAAAACACCAGGTCCAGAAGTGGAAGAAGGTAGGAGAAGTGGCATTGTGCCTAATAGACCTGCACGAAGAAACCCATCTCTGCCTGGGCTCTCCCAACATCTTTGCCAACTCCTCCTCTCCACTCTCTTCACCTGCAACACAAGGCAAAAGTACAAGAAATATTAACAGAGGAAGGAAGGAAAGGATAGAATTGGGAATGGATTTTAAAAGATGTGATGTTGATAATTGTGGGGTGAAAGGAGAATTATAAGCTATTTTAAATATGAAACTGCCAACAAGCTCCCACACAGTTCTTGGTGTTTCTAGTAAAGCGTTAGTTGGAAGAGCAGAAGAAGAAGGAGAAGACACGTCACCCTTTCTCACCACAGAGTGGATGAGATTTTAGCTCCACGCTGAGCTGTTAATGGGCAAAGTCCAGCTTCTTTTCCCCTCCCTACCATTTCTGTTATTATTGCTGTCTGAATATGTCTACTGTCCTGGTCACTAAATTGTTCCAAAGCTACTAGGTCTGATTTAGACTGGATTCTGACTGATCTGAACTAAATCAGGTCAGGACAAATTGGATTCAGCCAAATCAGGCATGTAGTCCTAATGTTAAATATCCATGCTCCAAGCTTGTAATCTTTTACATTCAAGACCCACTTGTATTTTGCTGTGTTGGGGGGGAGAGATTGTTTAATAATTTATTTGACTTCCTGTTCATCTCTTGGAATTTTATACATCTTTTCAGTGCTGTAGTGCGCTCTGCCGTCAGTTGTGTTGTTGTTTTTCATTTGGATCTTTCTCACACTAGGACAGGCGAAAGGAACTGCAGAATGAACTCAACCAAAAGGTGCCTTCGTTTTGGCAGTTTCATGTCTGGCCTAGACACAGAAGAAAAAGAAGAATTTCAATGCTGTTGTTTCTTAGAACTGTTTTAAATGGCTGGCCTTTGGACAAGCAGACTGTACCACTTACCGCTTAGCCTTAGGAGACCTCATATCTCAGTAGTTAAGCTGATGTACTGCAACCAAAAACTGCTCACCATGTGAGTTTGATCCTGATGGGTCCATGTTGATTCAGCCTTCCATCCTTCCGAGATCATTAAAATGAGCATCCCAGCATATTTGGGGCAAAAATGCTAATTATATTGTGAACTATCCAGAGAGTGCTTTATATAAGTGTAATTGTTATTGCTAAGACAGACAGTGATAACAGTGAGTTATCAAAGACAGAAGGCCAGAGACAGAAATTTCATGTTCTCTAAAACCCAATCTTTTTCAACAGGGTTACTATGCATGCTGACTCTATGCAATCCTGTCTATGTAGATCAATGGAGTTTAATCCTAGCTGAGCAGTCAAAGGACTTTGCTGCCAGCCCAAAGTCTATAGTCCTAAGACCCACGGGCCAGATATGGCCCGTGGTGCCATTTCATGCAGCCCTCCAAGGGCATTCAAGAAACAAAATGGCCACCCCCTTTGAAGCTGTTGGGACAAAATGGCCACCTCCATCATGCAGACAGGACAAAATGGCTATCCAGCCCTCAAAGCTGATTGAGAGAGTGTGACCCGGCCCCCGGCTTGAAATGGTTAGGAATCCCTAGTCTATAGTATTCTGTTCTACAGTATTCAGTGATATGCCCACAAATGTAAACTAGTATTGTACTTAATAGCTGTACATAATCACTGTCTACTGTCCACATATTAGCTCTGTCTGTTGGGAGCTAAAGTCCAACATTACCTTGTGATCCAGAGGTCAACCAGTCCTCCCTTGAGGAAGGGAAGTAGTACAACCACATGACTACGCAAAGGTCAACTTCACTAAATTAAGAGGAGTTACTCCAAAGTAAGCCTGTCAAGGATTGCAACCTGCATGTGACAACAGGTAGAACTAGTATTGTGTACAATGCCCTGTGAAGCAAGATAAGAATTTTCTCCCATTTAGAGCAATTTTAGTGACATTGTATATTTTTCTAGTCTATACTGTATTACCCTCTTTTATTAAAATTTTTGTGCTGAAATATGTATATGTTTCTTATTCTATGCTTATATTTTAAAGTTTTACTGTTTGTGTACCAGCAAGAGGACATTGTTCTAAGGTGGTATATATATGCAGTTACTAAATAAATAAAATTAAATAATGCCAACACATAATAAACCAACCAAATACAGTCAAACCTCGCATAAAGAGCACCTTGCTTAAAGAGTAATTCGCTTAAAGAGCAGAATTTTCTCTGAATGTTCACTTTGCTTAACAAATGAAACCAACCGAAAACTTGCTTAACAAATAAACCGGGGTTCGTAATCCCCCCCAAACACACACACAATTGGTCACTTTCAATGGTGTTTCACTTAAAGAGCAAACTCTCTTAAAGAGCAATCCTGTGGAACGCATTATGCTCTTTAAGTGAGGTACAACTGTAAGTGAGCTGACTCCATAGAGAAACATAGCTGTTAACAACTAACAATAAGCATAACTTATACAAACTTGACTTTTGTTTATGGGCAATTAGGCCTGTGAATCTGTTGCATGCGATAAATGGTAAATGCCTATTGATCCCATGACCAGAATTGGACAGCACTTATAGCAGTTGTATTTTAAATGGCGGCTGATACAGCTTTCTGTTCCATACTTGAGTGTTTCCTAGAGTTCCTTCCCTCCACACATCAATAACCCAAACAAAATAGAAACCAAAGAGGTGCCATGTGACCATTAAGGTGCCACAGTATTTTGTTTTGTTTTGCTAGTTTTATTAAACATGTTAAAAGAGATGTAACTGCCTCTTCAAAAACTCCCTCCCAGTAGCGTAGGATAGGGAGGCCCAGGGGGGCGGCCCTCCCCGGGTGGCACTTTTTGGGCTATGCGTGTTCTTGGACTACAATTCCCAAAAGCCCTAGCGGGAGTGGGCGCCAGCATCCACCAGGGGGTGGCAAATTTGGCTTAAGCCCCAGGTTGCTGAAATCCACACGACGTTACTGCTCCCTCCGTACAGTTTTTACTTTAAATCCAGTTCATTTACTTTGTGCACACCTTCTAAGTACATACTCAAGGGTACACAGAAAGAGCTTCCTCAAAGATTGTGGTATTTTTGAACCACAATCAGGCGTGCCCTTGTAATAGCAACCTTGTGTTATCAGCTAATCTTTCGTACACTAGGTCAGGTGAAAGGAACTGCAGAATGAAGGCACCAAAAAGTGGTTTCATTTTTGCAGTTTCACATCTGATCTAGACATGGAAGAAGAAGGTCCCCTGCTACTCATGATTTCCAGGCTCTGCCAGTTATCTGGACAATACAGGAATGTCCTGGCCTTTGTTCTTGTGTTCCCAACTTAGGCTCATGAAGCAACTCACCAAAGTGTCCTGTTTCCTGCAACATGGGGGTGGAGATGGGAGTTAAACACCTCTTTTTAAGAATATGATTCTGACCATTGTGGCCCTGGACAATAAACTGCAATCTGGCTGCAAGCACACAAATAAATCCAACCACAGGCTTCCTCTAGTAGCGTTTCCATATGCCTGAGCCTAGATTTGCCCTAGAAGCAAAAGCTCCCAGTTAGAGGTGAAAATTCTTCAGAGGCTGTTGTTGGCTGTAGGAACCCTGTTAAGCCTTCATTTCTGTTTTTGATCATTTCCGTGCCCATTTGCCTGTCCTTGGCTCCCATGCTCTCCCAGAGTTGCTCACTGGGCTTTTGCCACAAGATGTTGCACATAGAATTGTATAAAGTACTTTTGGTGTGTGTGTGTGTGTGTGTGTGTGTAACAATGGGAAGGGGACCCCAAGTTAATCTGCACCAGTTGCCTGGTCTATTATGTGGCTCTCTTTTTTTAGATATCCTATAGCTGTGCACACTGCTGCATGCCCATATAAACACACACACACACCTAGTTATAACACTTCAGAAAAGATCAGACAGTAAAAGAGGTCCGTGAACTCCCAAACTTCATTTACTCCCATAAAGTAAACACTAAGGGCAGTTGCTTCTGTTTGAAATAACGCTATTTTCAGAGCAATCATACTCAGAAGAGACTAGAAATCAGGCATTCCTTTCTGAGAGGGGGTAGGGTTCAGAGGCAAATGTTGTGGATGCCTGTTGTGTCATTAGAGACCATATTGCCAACATACATTGGATCATGGAGAAAACAAAGAAATACCAGAAACAAGTCTACTTCTGATTCATTGACTACACCAAGGCCTTTGACTGTGTGGACCACAACAAAATGTGGCAAGTAATTAAAGATATGGGAATACTGGAACACCTTATAGGGCTCATGAGAAATCTGTACATGAATCAAGAAGCAACAGTTAGGGCAGAATACAGAATGATGGAGTTTGTTTGGAATAGGAAAAGGAGTAAGACAAGGCTGCATTTTATCACCCTGCTTATTCACCTTATACACAGAGCACATAATGCGCAATGCAGGGATGGAGGAATCACAATTTGGGATCAAAATTGCCGGGAGAAACATCAACAATTTGAGATACGCAGATGATACAACCCTAATGGCAGAAAGTGAGGAAGACCTAAAAAAAAGCTCCTGCTTAGGTTGAAAGAAGAGAGTGCAAAAGTTGGCTTGAGACTCAACATCAAGAAAACCAAGATAATGGCAACGGGACCTATCAGTCCCTGGAAATGGGGAAGAAGTAGAAGCAGTGATAGATTTTACTTTCTTAGGATCAAAGCTCACTGCAGATGGTGATTGCACCCATGAAATAAAAAGGTGACTGATTCTTGGGAGACAAGCTATGAAAAACCTGGGGAACATAGTGAAAAGTAGAGACATCACCTTGCAAACAAAAATTCGCATAGTCAAAGCAATGGTATTCCCAGTGGTAATGTTTGGTTGTGAGAGCTGGACCATTAGGAAAGCTGAGTGCAGAAGAATAGATGCCTTTGAAATGTGGTATTGGAGGAGAGTTTTGAGAGTCCCCTGGACAGTGAGGAGAACAAATAGGTCAGTCTTAGAAGAAATCAACCCTGACTGCACCTTAGAAGGTCAAATAGTGAAGATGAAGCTAAAGTACTTTTGACATCAAGTGAGAAAAGAGGATTCACTTGAGAAAGTCGTGATACTGGGAAAGGTGGAGGGCAAAAGAAGAAGCTGGGCAGCTAAAAATGAGATGGCTAGATGGTATTGTAGATGCAGTGGGCACCTAGCTGGGCGGGCTGAGGAAGATGGTGGAGGATAGGGGTGCCTGGCGGGCAATAGTCCATAGGGTTGCAAAGAGTCAGAATCGACTGTGCAAGATAAATGCAGAACTCTTCAAGTCGTAAGCCAACCTTCTTTCCCTTTCTCCTCCTATTATATAAAACATCCGTTGGTTTTATTGCAGCCTTGGATGTTTCTCAGTTGAGGGGGGAGAGAAGGAAAAGGAATGAAAAGGAAGTCTGAGGTCTATTTTTGTTCATATACTTTCAATTAAGACAATTAAGCAGCCCACACAATGTGGCAGCTTACTCCCTTCTAACAGTTTCCTTATTTCTTGAAAAGACAGTTTACTTACTGTGGCCACCACAGGCTTCCTGAACCTTTTAAAAGAAATTAGAAGCAACAGCTAATAAAGCAACAAAAGAGAAAGCAGAGGGAAAGCAGGAACGGAAAGCCAATGGGCAAAAGCCAGAGTCCCTGCTTGCGTTCAGTTAGTGACAGGCAAGGAATGTATCACCAGGACTTTTCTCCCTAAATCTAGCACTTAAAATATCAAGGGGAAATGGGTGGTTTGCTGAAGACAGAGAGGCTTTAATTGGGCCAACAGGCACCACACAAATCCTGTGGGTGACCCACTAGTCTTCTTATACATGGGTGATGATGATGCACTGGCAGGTTTTTTTCAATTATGCATTGACAGCTGGTTCTCCTGGGGTCAAATCCGGTCCCCTGCTGTTGAATTTCCCCCCTCGCTGCTAGTTTTCAGCCTCTTCTTTGTTTCTTTGCTTCCCTCTCCACGGTTGCTTGAAAGGGCTGTAGGAGTGGAAGAGAGAGAAAGAGAGCAATGGGTGAATGATAGAGCTACATGTTTGTGCATGTCATTCTGAATGTGACTTTATCAACACGGACCCACTAATATAGCAACACAATTCTCTGACCTCTAGGAAACTGTACTTTTGCTGGTGACCGTAGGAGCATCTCAGGAGGTTCATCATCTCCAGGATTTTTAGGGAAAAGGCAGCACTGTGGTGGCTTAGTGATTAAGATGCTGAGCTTGTAGACTGGAAGGTCGGGGTTCGATAACCGAGTGATGCATGACAGATCTTGGGGATATGGAAGGAGCTTCATTCGGGATTCCCCTGAGCAGAGTTTCTGCAGAAAAAATATTTTCAACACAAAATAATTTCTGATACAACATTTATTCATTAACACTAACATGTCACATAGAAATAGGGCTTTGGTGCAAACACAAAAGAGATGAACAAAAGTGGTTCTTTTTCTTGTTTTCGCTTCTTTCATTGCTTACTGAAAAACATCTTCTTAAACATCAGTTGAGAAGGGGGTCCAGCTTGATTCTCCATTGATCCTCAGCAGTCATTAAAAATGTTTATCTGAAGTAGTGATATGCCACTTCAAATAAACAGTTTTTGAAATGAAGTACATTGACACAACACTTGTATGAACTCATATACAGTAAAACCTTACATAAAGAGCGCCTCACTTAGAGACTAACTTGCTTAAAGAACAGAATGGTCGCCTCACTTAACAACTAAAACTAACCAAAAACTTGCTTAACAACTAAATCGGGGTTCACAATCCCCCCCGCCAGAAGTCACAACTAGTCACTTACAATGGTGTTTTGCTTAAAGAGCAAACTCACTTAAAGAGCAATCCCATGGAACGCATTATGCTCTTTAAGTTAGGTACAACTGTATTGACAGTTAGTGCATGTCACGGAACACACGTTCACATTAAGTTTTTTTTAAATGATATAAATCTCTCTCTCTTTATTTTGCACATGTAACTGCAGCTAGTGTTAGGTATCTCCTTGTGCCTCCAGGGAGAAGAGCAAGCCCATTCAGTAATGGGCAAGCAACACAACCCCAAAGTGACTCCAGAAGAAATCGACAGGAAGTAAACCACGCCTGAGCATTCTCCACCTGGAAAATTCTGGAAAGGACTACCTTGAGTCAGACATTTACTTGACAGCACACAGTTATTATTGGTGAGGAAGAGTTCTTCTGTCATTCTCTGTGTTCACATTTCTGTCTCAACTACCACTGGCAACAAATGCCACATCCCTGCCCCTTCCTCCCAACAGTGGTGGAAAGTGATGCACTTGCTAGTCTTCAGTGAGTGTGAGGAGGCGGTGGTGAAAGAAGAGGAAGGAAGGAGCCAGTTCTCCCAGCTGGCCCATGGCAGGAAACAGAGACCCAGGCAGGCAATGCAAAGATGGGGGTGATGCAGCTACAGGTATCGAAAGGAGACAAAGGCCTCTTCTGACCAATCTTTTCCCTCCACCCTCAGGTGGATGTGTGGAGTGAAAATTATGGATACTGAGAAGAGCAGGCACCTGACAGGAAGTGGTCGACATGGCAATGCAACAAGAAGATGAAGAGGAGAAACTGGTTGGGGGTGAGAAAGATAGAAGGGGAGAGTCACTCAGAGACAACATCAATACCCTGTCAGTAGAGCTTTTTGACATACTAGTGCCAGAACATCGAATGGGCAAATGCAAAACAAAAGAACCCAAAAGAGCCACACTTAAGTGAAAACAAAATAGATGAGGCACAACACTTGAGTACATGGTTTAAAAAGCTTGATGCCTTTAATTACAAACTCACGATGAAGGCAGGCAAGCCAAGCTCAGACCACTGAGGTATATGGCCCATCCATCCATGGTCAAGGAAGGCAGACCACAAGGCTGCTCAATGTCTTCTGGCCTGCATTTCTTATGAAGGCTGTAAGGAACAACCTAAGTGTAAACCAACAACAAGCAACAAAGCCAACCAACTTCAAGTGACACAGAATTAATGGATTGGTGCTTCTAGATATCCAGTCCTAGTCATATCCATGTCATATCAGTTTAATTCCAGCCTATGGAATCCTTGTGTCTGAAGTGCTGCAGTCACTATCCTTCATCTGTTTTTGATGAAATATTGCCCAAAAATCCTGCTGGCACAGTTCCACTGGCATAAACCGGATCAGGGCAGTGGATATAATTAATTTGAATCAATTTTAAGCCACCAGTCCTCTGATCTCAGCTTCTGAATCTACCTGAATCTCCCTTTTGCCCTGAGGAAGACTCTGGGAGCTTCCGAATGTGGGAAGGATTTTAAAAGTCAGAAACAACCACCAGAAAACTGCTGGTAGTTGCAATCGAAAGGTGATTTAAAAAAAAAAGTTTTACAGACTCCATGCCCATTTGCCCTGTCCTGCAGCTGTCTGAAGTTTCCCGTGTCAAAAGAGAGCCCTAGGGAGCCTCAGCAGCTGAAACAGGCAGACAGAATGCTTTAAATCAATTATTTTTGTACCCCAATCCAATATTTGCAGTACAAATGTACATAATAAATTTTCACCCACTGTATTGTTTTACCATTATTTTATTAATTTGTATTTTGTTGGTTATTGCTATTGTAAAGGTCTTGGGTTTGATTGTATTTAATAAGGAGAATTAATACAAAAGTGGGGCTGTGGTGGCTCAGTGGTTAAGAAGCTTGCTTTGTTAGCTGGAAAGCTGGCAAGTTGGCAGTTCGAGAACCGATGACGGACTGAGTGCCTGTCTCTGTCCTAGTTCTTCGGGACATGAAAGGAGCCTCATTTGGGTGTTCCCTGAGTGGAGTTTATTCCGCAAAAATCCTTTCAACCCAGAATAATTTCTGAGATAAAATTATTATTATAATACAAGATTTTATGCTTTTTAGCCAAGTGGAACCTGGCTTCATGGAGAAGGATGGAGAGACTTGTTTCAGTCTACCTTGCGCTCTACACCAGGGGTTCCCAAACTTTTCATGCCAAGGGCCTGACCACACATCCAGAACAGCTGAGGGACCAGACCACGCCCCAAAACACAGCATGTTTGCGCATGCCCAGTGTAGACGCTTCTGTGCATGTACAAAAGCAGCCATTTTGTGTCCTGGTTTGCTGCAGGAAACAAAATGACCACTTTCATACATGTGCAGAAGTGTCCGTGCCAAACTAACAAATAAACTGGCCACTTCTGCACAAGTGCGAAAGCGACATTTTGTTTCCTGGTTTGGCCCGGATGCTTCTGCACATGCACAAAAGTGCTCATTTTGTTTCCTGTGCCAAACCTGGTAAAAAAAATTGCCACCTTTCATGCATGCTCAGAAGCATCCCTATTTGCTTCCTGGTTTAGTGAGGGCATCACAGGCCTGATAGAATGGCTTTTGGGACTGTACCTGGCCTGCAAGCCATAGTTTGGACATGCCTGCTCTACACCAAATAAAAGTTAGCATATGGTGTAGGAGGTCAAGAGGACCTTGAACATGAAGCAATAGAGCCTTTCATTTCAGTGACTGACCCATGTTATAGTTCAGCAAAAATTCTTGGGTTTTCTTTGGGATCTTACCAATTTTCATGACACATTGGGTAGAAATATATCGTGCTGTTATTGTCAAGCTACAGAATCCCACTGAGTTCCCTGTGGTTCAGGTTTCCAGGTTATTCTCCTCTTAACTTTCCAGGATGGCTAGACGTTCACAATTTCCTTCATCCCAGGTGATTCTTTGATTTGTACCTTGCCATTTCCTCAATTAATAGATAACTTTCTTCAGGATTAAATCCAACTCCTAAAATAAGAGTTCAAGAAACTGAGGAAGAGGAAGGACAAATTAATATGGCAACTCAGACCCAAGTGGAAAATCCAAACTTTGTCAGCAGGTGTCCAGGCTGCAAAGCACACCCAGCAGCTGCCGTGGGTGCTGCATAGTCCATGAGAGCAGCATGATACACAATACAGGTGCTGTTCAAGACTTGGCAATATTGCTGGGGTGTATGGAGAGCTCACCAAAAATCCACAGATCGCCTCTTCTCTCCCTCTATCACCAGGGCTCATGCAACAAGATGGCTCATGAGTATTGGTGCTTCGCTCCCTCCCTGCCTTGCTCCAAGAGATAGGATGGGCCCGATTATACATTTACTGGCTCTGTCCCCAGTTCTCTCCTCTTGCTTCTGTCTTTTTTGGAGCACTAACATTGTGCAGATGCACATTTCATATGAATACCTTGTGCTGAATGATAGTCTCTTGGCACCTGACAAGAGTGAATGCAGGTGGATTCCCAGGATCCAAAGCTATTTCACACACAAAAGTTCAAACTTCGGCCCCACTTAACCCAGAGATTTGTATCCTGGCTTGGAGTTCTAGAGAAAGATAGCAGACCCTGAGACTTCAGTTGATGCCTTGAGATTTGGGATCACTAAGAAGTGAAATTTCAGCATCCTTGTTGATGCTACATGGGATTATCTGCCTTTTCCTCCTCCTTCTCTGGGCAACTGAAGGGTTATTCATGCATTCACTGTGGCAAGTTGAGACATTCCACTTGGGCTCCCTGCTACATGAATTATCCACCTGAAAAGTCACAAGGTACTTCCATCCTTAACTGAGAATAAAAATTAAAATTCTGCACAAATTGATGTATGTGTCCGTTTCCAAAAGGATTGCTTATATTCAGGCTGTGCACTGGTCTCCTTGTGCTTTGTTGTGGAGGTCAACGCAGGGCTTCTGAACAGACCCAACTTAAACTGGGAGCAATCTGCTCCCAAGATCTGAGTCAATCCCTCGTTCTCCCATTGAGTTGCATTGGAAAATCAAAATGGCTTCATCTTTCTTTCTTTTTTTGCACTGAGGTAACTGATGTTTTAAGGGGGCACAGTGCCTTATTGGTTAAGATGCTGGGCTTGACAGCTAGAAGGTCGGCAGTTTGGCAGTTCAAGACCCTAGTGCTTCATGATGGACTAAACTCCCAGCATCTGTCCCATCTCCTGCCAACCTAGCAGTTTGAAAGAAAGAAGTTACAAGTAGGTACCACTTGTGCAGGAAAGTTAGCAGTATGCCATGTGCTCCAGTGTCTAGTCATGCCTGCCACATGACCACAGAAATAGCTGTAAATGGAGATGAGCACCGTACCCTTAGACACTACTGTCTTTCAAGCAAGAGAGACTTGAGATGAAATTTGGTAATATGATGTATGGTTGTGAGAGCAGGACCATTAGGAAAGATGAGCGCAGAAGAATAGATGCCTTTGAGATGTGGTGTTGGAGGAGAGTTTTGAGAGTCCCCTGGACAGCGAGGAGAACAAATAGGTCAATCTTAGAAGAAATAAACCCTGGCTGCTCCTTAGAAGGTCAAATAGTAAAGATGAAGCTAAAGTACTTTGGGCATCAAATGAGAAGAGAGGATTCACTTGAGAAAGCCTTGATGCTGGGAAAGGTGGAGGGAAAAAGAAAAAGAAAAAGGGGGCGGCCCAAAATGAGATGGACAGATGGTATTGTAGACACAATGGGCACAGAACTGAGCGAGTTGAGGAGGATGGTGGAGGACAGGAGTGCCTGGCGGACAGTGGGGTCCATGGGGTCATCGCAAAGGGTTGGAATCGACTGTGCGACTGAACAACAACAAAATATGATAGACCCTGAAGAGAACAATAAACATACCATATTTCAGTTAGTTGCAGAAATCTGCATGTTAAGCACTTTTAAATTTTGTCTGCTTGCTTTTTGATTTATGCTCTATACAAATCACTCCATAAATTCACTTTGTCTCACCTTGGAAATGAATCTGGCCATTCTACTTCGATCCAGACCTCAAATCTATTGGACCTAGCCAGCCTGATTTGGTTAGGAATTTAGGATTGGTCTGAATCCAGGGCACATCCATCATTTGTAATAATATTCTTTATCATATTTCTAAATTTCCTGGGACTTAACATTATTGTAAAAGGCCCTGGGAACAGTTTGGAGCTTCACTTTCCCTAAGATGTGAGGAATTCAATGCAGCCCTTTCAGGATCAATGTCCTTGGGAAGAACAATGACAAGGCGTTGTAAAGCATGCCTACAATAATTTGGCTTTGTAGGCAAACACCTATAGGCATGACTAATTTCACAGCAGTCTCTGTCTTTTCTTTATAGTACTTAGATGGGGGGCTCTGCTTACCATAGACAGCCTAGTAGGGGTCATCTGGATTTGATTAAATATTGTTATCGTTCTGTATTTACTTCTTTATGGATTTTGTTTTGTTCTATTTTTGTTGGACGTTGGTTTTGTAAACCACTTTGGGTTTGATTGCATTCCACGGAGAAAAAAATATTTTAAAATGTTCCAAACAGAATAAAATAGAACAGAATAAAGTAAAGTCCTTCTCTATTATTTATGCTCTCAGCCAATCATTTTTTCTTTTTAAACTCCTGCTGCTGTTGCTGTGGCCACTGACTTGGGCTTGCACACACCCTTGCAGGCAAAACCGTTTCCAGACTTCTAACATGGCAATTTGGTCACAGATAAAATACAATGAGGCCATTAATGAAGCAAGGAACTATCTTTCACTATCAACAACCAATCTGGAGAAAAACAAAGAGAGGAAATTGTGAACTACCAGGTTAGAGAAAACCGGTGCCTGCCTTACCTTTGGGCAGAGTGAAATTATTTCTAGACTGCCTCTTCTGGGATGGACTGGGCTCACTCATTTTCAGGTCACTTTAGGAAGGAGGAAAGGCTAAATAACATTCAACACACTCCTTCTGAGCAAATACCCTAAGCAACCTTTGTCTGTCTGATGAAGCTGCTGAAGAAACACTTCATGATATGGGCACGTTAAACACTTTCTCTGTTCCTCTTCAGAATGACAGGGGAAATGCATTTCCCCCTTCCTATTTGGTCGCTGCTGAGTTTCGTTAGACAGAAGTTTTGTAAAAGTCTTTTTCTGAAGTGTTGGTCAAGAAACTGCTCAAAGCTATGGTTCCAATTGGTGATAAAATGGAGAAAATGAAAAGGGAACTATATAGCCTCTTAAAGGATCCAGAACAAACAGCTAGAAGGGGGGGAAACATAATTACACTTTCCCTGCTCCTCTGCAGACCAGACATTTACACCAGAAGCAGCCTTTGATGGTTGAAAGTCTCCTTATATACTGTTCCTATCATCTACAGTCATGGGGTATGGCATATAGGGGATCACTGTAAAGATGTAGAATCCACTGATTGGGTGTGTGTGTGTGTGTGTGTGTAAAAAAAGTAGCACTCAGGAAGGTTGAAAAGTTCCAGCATTTTGTGAAATGTGGACAAATGGAAGCGAGACCAGCACTTGAGACCTCCAAAAAGTAAGCTCAATGCCTCTCTAGGTAAGCTCTGAGATAGTATCTCAATCAGCTGATTTGAGACATTAAGAATGGGGAACAAATAGATGGTTATTTAATTTGATATTGTGTATATTTACTGCAAATGACAAGAAGAGGTACATGGCAGATTCTCCTTCTCAGTTCTTATCCATTTCTGAATCAACCCTATTTACCAGCTACTTTAATGAGGGGTGGGTTAGTTGTTGGTCTCTTCATGCCCTGTTAGTATCCTACACGGTGGTGGGATGTCAAAAAATTTACTACCCCACCGTGATGTCATCACAGTGTTGGTGGAGCTAATGTCATGACATTATGATGTTGTGGGTGGGGCTAAAGAAAAATAAAATAATAAAATAAAATAAAAATAAGCACACACACACACACCCCTCAACCCAAACACCCACCCACCCACAACACAAACCCGTAAATAAATTAAATAAATAAATATTACATTAAAATACACCCACCCCAAACATAAATCAACCCATCCTCCCACCTCAAACACAAACCCGTCACTTACCTTTTAGTATAAGTGCCTGGGCAGCACCATGTTGCAAGATGGATATGGTCATTGTACCTGCTCTCTAGGGCAATATGCCTTAATGTAAATGTAAAACAGCTGTACCTCCTTAAGGGTTCTCCAATTGGAACAGCAATTGGAACAGCACAGGTGTAGCTTATTGATGAGGTAACTCCAAGACTTTGCTTAAAAACCCCAAGCCACACCACCAGACCTGCTAGCCACCAGGCCTTTTTAGGAACTGTGGTAGTACGTCAATATAGGTAAAGGTATTAAATACACATTAAAATGCACACAGACACACCACATCCAAAGGTGAGTCACTTACCCTGGGGAGCTTCAGGCTATAGGGAGCTTCAGGCTAGCAGCTTCTCTTCCTCCTCCCAGCTTGGGAGGACAGCAAGGAGGTTGTGCATATGCACCAAGCACTGTAGGCATGCATGCACACAAAGTGCTTGGCACGCATGCGCAGTGGGAGAACCAGTCAAAAGGTAAGCCCTGAAGGTGGTCCCCCCCCCCCCAAAAAAAAAAAAAAAAAGCTGCTACCGGTTCTCCGGGACACTAGGAAAAGTTACTACTGGTTCTGGCGAACTGGTGCGAACCTGTTACATCCCATCACTGATCCTACACTTTCTCATTGTACCCAAAAGTCCAAGTAGTCTAGCGCTTGCAGCCATTGAACTTTGTATTCAGTATTGTAGTAGGGAGCTCTCTGGTTCTATTCAAGTGTTCTTCGCTGTGTTTATTCAGCACCTGAGAATAGGAAACAAACCAGCCCTGCCTTTCTCTTTCGTTCCATTGCTCTGGTGAAAACTAACACAGCTGAACCGGAAAGACGGTTCTACTCATAGAGGTTCTCCACAGAGGCCAAAATAATTGTCTTCCAACATTCTGGCTCATGTGGAATGTTTTCAATGAATAAAGAGGTTTTTTATCCTCTTTAGTTTGATTGCTTTCCATATGAACAAACTGAGCAAACATAGTTAACATACTTAAGGAGGCCTCAACAGCGCATTTGCTTCCATGGCTGGGTCAGGAACACTTCTGGAAGAGGGATGGGGATGAGTACAAGCTCAAGGTGCCCCCCCCACCCCATCTGAAACATGGACTCACCCATTGTGGGTACATAGCCCTCATAATGTTTGTCTGGGTACATAGCCCTCGTAATGGCCAGTCCTGATTTTGTGAGAAAAAAATGTATCCTGGCCCTGATGTAGAATTCCTCTCTCTGTTGAACCCAATGATAAATTCCTTGTAGCTGGATGAATTTTGTGCTGAATCATAAACCTTTCCACTCAGTTTGGACTGCTGGATTAGCCAGTGAGTTATTTCAAAACTTATTTCTATTGTAGCAGGCATACTGTGACCACATTTTCAAATTTACTACTAAAGTCATAGACTAGAAACATACATGTTACAAACCCAAACATGGCAGGTAGACTTTTGTGCCATTTGAACACATTTCCAAAGCATATTTGTTGCCGTCGTTGTTCAGTCGCATAGTTGATTCCGACCCTTTGCAATGACCCCATGGACCACTGTCCGCCAGGCACTCCTGTCCTCCACCATCCCCCTCAACTCGCTCAGCTCTGTGCCCATTCCGTCCACAATACCATCTAGCCATCTCATTTTGGGCCGTCCCCTTCTTCTTTTGCCCTCCACCTTTCCCAGCATCAAGGCTTTCTCAAGCAAGTCTTCTCTTCTCATTTGATGTCCAAAGTACTTTAGCTTCATCTTTACTATTTGACCTTCTAAGGAGCAGTCAGGGGTGATTTCTTCTAAGATTGACCTATTTGTTCTCCTCGCTGTCCAGGGGACTCTCAAAACTCTCCTCCAACACCACATCTCAAAGGCATCTATTCTTCTGCGCTCAGCTTTCCTAATGGTCCAGCTCTCACAACCATACATTGCCAGAGGGAATACCATTGCTTTGACTATAAGCATATAAGCATATAAGCATATAAGCATATAAGCATATAAGCATATAAGCTTTAGCAATCTCTGAAGAAAGAAACATAACGGGTTGCCAGAAGAGTTGCTTGTCCAGCTCTCATTATGGGCCAATAGCTTGTTCGATATTTGTGTAGGCAGAGCTCTAATTGCACAAACTGTAGCAACAAGTGTTGGCTATGTATTGTATGTGTGTTAAGGATGCCACAGCAGGTTCTAGACCTAGAGTTCTGCACATATGCAAATATTAGCAGGATACTGGCTTGTACATGCTGTGGAAACTAGGGGCCTTATAATGCCTCTTGTAAAGATTTTCATATACATCTGCATGAGCTGACATCATGCCTTTATAACCTTCCCCCATCTAAAAAAACCACATTCTTACAAAGAAAAGCAGCCCACACTAACTCCACAGTGATTTGAGGTCATGTTTTTTTAATCATGCAGTTGTCTTATGTTTGTGTAATAAATATTGCTGGTGTGTGCTGTCATACTCGCACACAACCAAATCCTGGGAAAAAATTCCTTTGAATAATGAATGCGAGCCACCTGTTTTAGACTGACTGCCACTGGGCCTCGAAGCAGAACAGCTTCTGAAAGGATAAGAATCAGTGGTGGGCACCAGCAGGTTCACCCCAGTTCGCCAGAACCGGTAGCAGAAATTCTGGCTGGCCATACCCATCCGAGTTTTGAAATAATGTAGTCCTAATTCAGTTGCAACGCAGGGCTTTCCCCCTGGCCACGCCCACCATACCACGCCCACAGTGGGGTAGTAATTTTTTTTGAGCCCACCACTGATAAGTATCCCCCAAATATGAAGTTCAATCAAGTTGAAATAACCATCCTGCCCCCTTGAAAAAAAGGAATGTGAATCCTCTGTCCAAAAGCATAGCAATCACAGTGGTAGAGAAAGACACTCAACCAGGGAACATCCCTGGAACTCAGGGCATCCCAAACCGGAGTTCCAAGATATCCTTGGACTTCCCGACAGTTCCAGCTAGGAGGCCAAACAGTCAGAGATTGGGGGGGGGGGCTGTAGTACAACAACATACGGGGATCCAATTTTGTCAATGGTTACTCCTACAAGTCAAGCTGCCACTCTATATTTACTCAACCCACAGTAAGTTCTATTGCATTCAATGTGATTACTCTTGAGCAGATTTAGGAGAATACACTATCCAAGTAAGTCCTTTCAGTTATTTTATACCAGTGATGGTGAACCTTGGCACTCCAGGTGTTCATGGACTCCAATTACCATAAGCACGAGTCAGTACTGTACTTCTGCTGATCAGGGACTGTGGGAATTGAAGTCCAAGAACATATGGAGTGCCAATGTTTGCCATCACTGTTTTATACTCTACATGGATTTATGTTCCATTTTGTGAATTATTCAGCCCACTTTCAGGATTGTCATACTAAATTCAGTGGAATTTTTATTATATGTAACACTACCTAGGAGAGTAGTTGTAGAGTTGTAAATTTAAGTGGGAGGAATCTGTAGACTATTTAATATCACCCTCTATACTAGGTTGCCAGCTCTCTCTCTCTCTCGCTCTCGCTCTCTTTGGCTCATGTAATTTTGGCAATTAGGCCTGGCAGTAATGGGTGCTAAATGCTTCTGAGCAAGGAAAGTGATATATCCTCCCACTGTTTTCAGCAAAATCTTTTACACATCAACTTCCTTTTACAGCATGTAAGAGGCAACCTGGCACAAGAAAGATAGAAGGGCCCCTGAATGCCAGAACACACCAAGTAAAACCAATCACACAGGCATTATCTTTCTAGCAGCAGCACTTCCCATCATATTAGAGAGACAAAACAGCAACTGAGACCAAAAAAAATATGAAATTGGCGGCGGGGGGGGGGGGGAGAGAATAATGTTTCCCAGTTATTTGAGTTCAAATAGAAAGGTTACACTTGCTCCAGAAGGCCTGAGGGGAAGTCCTGGGCTGAAGGTGGCTTCACATCTGAAAACCATCCTGTTGGCTGCTCAGTAGCTATTTGCCCTTTGTTGGGTCCTGCCCGATTTAATGTGCATTTCTAAAGACATCTCCTAGGCAAAAGTCACCCTTGCTCAAAAGCCAGTCCAGTCATATCCGACTCTAGGGTTCAGTGCTCATCTCTGTTTATGGCCAAAAAACCAGAGCTGTCTGGATTTGCAGAGATTTCCATTGTCATCTGGCAGGCATGCCTAGACACCAGAGTGCACAGAACGCTGTTTACCTTCCCACCAAAAGTGGTACCTATTTATTTACTTGCAATTTCTTGCTTTTGATCTGCTGTGTGTTTTCATGTCAGAGATTACTCTGGGTTGAAAGGATTTTTGCAGGTGATGTCCGAATGAGGCTCCTTTCATGTCCCCTATTGGGCAGCTCTTGGGGAACCGAACCCTTTTGTTTTCGGTCTACAAGCACAGTACTTTTACACACTGAGCCACTGGGGAGCTGTTAGGTTGGCAGGAGCTGGGACAGAGACTGGAACTCGCTCCGTTGTGCAGTACTCGGGAATCAAACTCTGACCTTCCAGTGTTCAAATTCAATATCTTAACCACTTGAGCCATTGCAGTCCCTTAAAGGCGCCTCCAAGAAGTGTGGAAAAGCATTTTCCACACAAGTGAGAACGGTCACTTGTCACATAGTTTCCCTTTCTGAAGTGGTGCTCTCTGTCATGATAAAGTCTTCTACAGCCGTTGGCGCATGCTCGAAGAAGCGGTCTTGAATCATGAAAGACTGCTGTGTGTGTTTTGAGTGAGGCTAAGAAAGGCATTGCCTTCTTTATGCATTTGTGTTGTCTCCTAGTGTTTACCAACTGTGTTCTTACTGGTCACCATTTATAGACTCATGCCATGAACAATTTCAAAAGGCCATCAACACAAAAAAGACAAATGCCAAGGTGAAAGACGGAGGGTGGGTTTTCCATGCCCCCCCCCCTGTGGTTTTCACATCCCACTTGTTATTCTCTTCTTCCTACTCAACAAGACACTGACAGGGCAAATGAAGACAGATCTTCTATCCTCACTGAGCTGTGTTTGGGCTCCTCTGCACATGTATATGTGTAAACACATGCACACACGCACACACATACAACAGCTTTGCAAATGAGAGCATGGGGATCCTGTCCCTTTCTTTCCCAGTGACCTCATTTTGACTAGAGCCCGACTCATCTTCTTTCCCTGCTCTTCGAGGGAGTGTGCTCACATCTGGAGCAGTGTGCAGCAACAGATGCAGCAACAGTCACCACAACCGCTCTGACATTTAGGCCCTAGAGCCAAGGGCTGGCCTCCTCCCAGTGGATGTCAAATTTGGGGAAATAAGTCTGAAAGTGCCCCATGCAATAAGCAGAAGTGGGGACATGTTGTTTTGTTTGACTACAATGCACAGAAAGCCCATGCAGCCTAACCATTATCATATTAACTGTAGTGTCTGGGACATTAACTCCAAAAGAGTAACTCTTCCATGATGGTGACGGTGACGGTGACGGTGATGGTGATGTACTGTCATGTCATGTCAATCATTTGTGCTGTGTCAGGATGATACCTGTCAAACATAATGCAGATGACCCATATTTATTCCATGTTGTTCTTGTTCCAGAACTTTGCACTTGAAATATATGAAGAAAGTTTTAACAAAAATATACATAACAGATAAACTATCACTAGAAGGGAGTATTCTGTTAAGGGCTGGTTGTGTGTTATTATCAGTTTTTCTCACCTCTCCCATCCTGCAGATTCACTTCCTTTGTTGTGTGAACAGTCTTCAGGCCATAAACATGTTCTTCCTTTGCAATCCTGAGGGCTGGGCCAAATAAGACCACCTCAATTAGGTGCTTAAACACGAACAAGATTTCAGCTCTATGGTGTAATGCAGGGGTGCCCAAACTATGGCCTGTGGGCCGGATCCAGTCCTTGATGCCAATTCATCCGGCCGTGAAGCCACCGTTGCTCCTGGAAGCGGAAATAAAATGTGTCCCTATGGGAATATCAAGGGCTTCATGAGCCAGATGAATTTGCATCTGGAGTCAGGGGCCAAATCTGGCCCCCAGGCCATAGTGACCAGCCCCCTGAACCATGTGACCGGCCATGGTCCAAAAGGTTTGGGCACCCCCGGTCATCTCTGACATACTGTTTCACCATCAGGTGCCGCACATCCACAAGAATGCTGGACCCGAATTTAACTTCTTTCTACTTGCCTCTAAGGTTTTGATCTCTGACCATCATCCATCTCCACAAACACTAAAATGTAAAAATTCTTACTTTTTAAAAAAAATGACTTTTTGGCTTCTGACAAATTACTGTATCTACCAGACTTTCTAAATTTACAATTGGACTGACAAAAGGGAGAGAGAAATTATTGTAATACTGTTAATAACTAAATTATAACTAAATTAATTATAACTAAAATTTGAAAAGTAGATGGTAATTTTCAATCTGATTAATGATATAAAGAGATTTGGAATATAGATATTTAGGATAAATTAACATGTGAAATCAGATTAGAAAAGGGATTGGTGAAGGATAATAAAGTATTTGGAGAGAAATTTTGGATATGTTATTTGCACTGACAAGTCCACTGCTTGTAGACTTACAGGCAGTGGACCAGTCAGCTAACAAGAAAGTGTAAGGGGAAATTGCCAGGGAAGGGAAATACTGTATTGTCTCCATACAGTACTGTACATGTTATTATATATATATATGAGCCTTGGTGGTGCAGTGGTTAAACTGCTGTACTGCAACCAAAAAGGTTGTGAGTTCAATCCTGACTAGGTTTTAAGACTGACTCAGCTTTCCATCCTTCATAGGCTGGTAAAATGAGTACCCAGCATGTTGGGAGCAAAATGGTAATTAACATGTGAACCACCCACAGAGTTGCCAAAATTCTCTCCCACAGAACCAGGACAGAAATATACTTGACAAAAATGGGCAGGTTATCTACAAAATACTGTACCCTTTTTTAAAAAACAAACATGATGGCAGCTATAAAACACTTTCACATTAAATATATCAATATATAAATGAATTTATTTACAACAGTTAACAGGATTCGCTTGAGAAAGCCTTGATGCTGGGAAGGGTGGAGGGCAAAAGAAGAAGGGGGTGGCCAAAAATGAGATGGCTAGATGGTATTGTAGAGGCAATGGGCACAAAGCAGGGCGGGCTGAGGAAGATGGTGGAGGACAGAAGTGCCTGGAGGACAGTGGGGTCCATGGGGGGTCACCGCAAAGGGTCAGAATCGACTGTGCGACTGAACAACAACAAAAATTCTTACCATCGCGGCCCGGAGGCCGATATAAGAACCGCGGCGGTGGCGGGGAAGGACGCTCCCGCGCTCCCCAGGCCCCTTCCACCTTGGCCTGGGATGGAGGAAACGGCCGCAGCTGCGGGAGGTGAGGCGCCGTCCCCGCCCTTCCTCCGGGACCCTTTCCATCGCGGCCCGGAGGCAAAAGAAACTTGTGACCGTGGCAGGGAGAGGACGCTCCTGCATTTCCTCTGGGCGTCTTCTACCTTGGCTCAGAGGCTGACTAAGAACAGCTGTCAGTGGGCAAATGTTATATTTGTGATGTTGATGATATCTGTATTTGTGACTTTTGATGATTTATATTTATGACACTTGACTATTTTTGCAATGCTGGACTGTATTTTTGCTACTATTATTATTTTGCTATTATATTGTGATATTTTATACTGTATGTTATTTTTGTCTTATTGTCGGAATTTATTGGATGACTGTATATTATGTTGTACACCGCCCTGAGTTGGTTGTACCAAGTAGGGCGGTATAGAAATCCAATAAATACAATACAATACAATACAATACTGTAAGATGATATGTTGTACTTCTGAGAAGTTGCACCATGGTCAACTCTTAACATCCACTGTTATCAGGTAGTGGTGTGAGGCAAGGACATTAAGATTTGTCTCCAGGTATACACCAACTCCAATGTGGCAGGAAATCACTCGTTTGATGACAAAAGTTCAAATTTATTTTAATGGTGTGTAAGTTTTAAAAATCCAGGACTGTAACATGATTTTTCTTGAACTGGCCGGGACAATTTTTCTGACCTTGAATCTGGGACAATCCCAGTTTTCCAGGACGTATGGCAACCCTAACTGCCCAGAAAGTGCATTAAGCACGATGGGTTAGTATATAAGTGTGATTACTCTGCTTTTGGTTTGCTAATTGTATAATGTGTTGGGTTTTGTTTATAATCTGGTCAGTGATGGGATGTCAAAAATTTTACTACCCCGCCGTGATGCCATCACAGTGGGGGTGGAGCTAACATCATGACATCATAGGCGGAGCCAACATCATGACGTCATGATGTTGTGGGCGGGGCCAAAAAATAAAATAATAATTTTTTAAAAAATAAATTAAAATAAAATAAAATAAACACACATACACACACCTCAACCCAACCAAACAACCAAACAACCACAACACAAACCCGTAAATAAATTAAATAAATTAAATAAATAAATAAATAAAATAAAAATTAAATTAAAACACAAATAAAACCCCCAAACACAAATAAACCCACCCACCCACCCACCCCAAACACAAATAAACCCACCCACCCCAAACACAAACCTCTCACTTAACCTTGGAAGCGGCGGCGCGGCGGCAGTGTGGCAGCTAACCACTGCGGCAGCAAACCGCCGTGGCGGCAAACCACCGTGGTGGCAAACCACTGCAAAAGCACAGTATTATCGCGGGGCGGTGGGGCCAGGTGCAGAAAGGCCACCGCCGCTTCTTCAGGCACTCCCTGCGCCCTTCCTTTCCTGGCAGCCAAAATAAATAAATAGAACTGTGCATGCGTCAAATGAAGGTTTGACGCATGCGGAGTTCCTGGCAGCCATTTTGGCTCCAATTTTTTTTAAAAAATAATTCCCGGTGAGGCGTTTGAACTGGATGCCTCATTAAAAAAAAAAATCCCAGGTGGTTGCTACTGGTTCAGAGAACCACCCAAGAAAGTTGCTACCGGTTTGGGCGAACCAATGCGAACCGGGAACATCCCATCACTGAATCTTGTTGAAAAAATAAATACTTTTTTTTAAAAGAGGGAAATTTAACTATCTTGCATCCTTTCTAACATGCTGTCTGTCATTTGAGACAAGCCCTTTATCGTTGCTGTTATTGTTATACAAATATACATACAGTAGTTAGGAATGAGATGTTGATAGGCAGGAAGTCAGAACAAACAGGTGGCAACTGTTACTTTATTGATGTTTGCCATTCACAAATCTGTCCAGGATATATGGTATGAAAAGAGCCTCTTAGAACATTTAGTACAATATGCACCTGTGCTGCTTATAATAAATATTTATATTAATATATTATATGTATATTATGTACAGTATATAAATTATATTTATATTTTGGGTTCAATCTTTATTTCAAGTTGTTCAGGTTTTGACCTGCAGCCTCACAGGTAGCTTCTCTTAATGCCTCTTTCATATTTGCTTCTTGAGTGCCTTTTGCTGCCAATCATTAAATTCTCCAAAACCCTCCAATTTATGGATGTGGGATAGTGTGCTTCTGTAGGGGCTGCGGTGTCTTAGTGGTTAAGATGCTGAACTTGATGATTGGAAGGTCAGCAGGTAAGCAGGTCAAGACCTGAGTACTGCAGGACGGAATGAGCTCCTGCCTCTGTCCCAGCTCCTGCCAACCTCGCAGTTCGAAAGCAAGAAATTGCAAGTAGATAAATAGATACCACTTCGGTGGGAAAGTAAACAATGTTCTGTGCACTCCGGTGCCTAATCATGCCTGCCACATGTACACGGAAATCTCTGCAGGCGGAGACAGAATAAAATGCTGGAAAATGGCCTGATATTGCTACACAATATGCCTATCTTGTCAGCAGGAAAAAGGATGCCAAGCTTTATGTAGCGAAGGGCAGTCTGAATATTGACGACCCACCAAAGGCAGCAGTCAAGATGGCCTACACCAGGTTTTCTCAACCCTTTTGGGTTGCGGGCCTGGCCATGCCTCCTGGGCAGCTGATCGGGCCAGTCACGTGGTTCCGCCCACCTGGAAATGGAAGTAAAATGCATGCCAAACAAATGCAGAATGCATTTAGCAGCGTTCTGCGCATGCGCAGCATGCAGTTTTTCCACGTCCGGGTTTGGTGAGGGCACTACAGGCCTGATGAAATGGCCGGGTTTGACCCACGGGCCGGAGGTTGAGAATGCTTGGTCTAAATTCACATCGAGAGTAAATAGTACTATTCTTAAAGAGGCACCAAGCAAGAGGAAAATGCCAGAAACTGACTCATTTCCCCCCCATCAGTTGAACACTTCTCATCCTCATGGGACGAGCCATTCTCCTTCAAGGTATGCAGGATTGCTCTTGTCAGCCTATTTGATGTGTTTACAATCTAGTGACACCTAAGGTTGCTTGCCTCCACGTGGAGTAAAACAGTTTTACTTTTTAAAAAGTCATAATCCAAAAACCCTTTCCCCAGACTCCCCCAAAATTGGCACAGAGCACGGACAGGCTGTCTGCTACATCTGTGCCACGTTTGGTGCTGATCCAAAGCTCAGTTTCAAAGTCACAAGTCTTTGCTTTGGTTTCTGCCTTTTTTTAGAATTGCCATTATAAGATTTGTTTTGATCTGTCAGCAAAATGTCATCAGTGCCCTCCCCTGCAGTGATAATAAAGCAATATAGTCTATGAACTCTGCCTCCCCATTACCAGGTCGAACAGAGCGTACGTATAATCATAATTTTTTGTTCTAGTAGGGCTCTTGTGCCTTTAACACAGATGGCAGGCAGACATAATTTCACTTTTCCAAGCATTCTGGAAACAAAATGCAAGGCTAACCATACTTTCGGTTTGAGTTAGCAAGATTCCTCTGTGCTTTTGAATACAAGAAGAACAATTGTGATGTTAATAGGATGGGGCTTTGGGGTAAGTCATCTAGCCCAGGGATCCCCAACCTTTTTTGTGCCATGAACACGGGTTTCATGCTAAACAATTTTTCCATAGACTGGTAAGTGGGGGGAGGAACCCCGTTGTAGCTCAAAAACAAGGAGGAGGGGTCCAGCCACCTGCCAGCCACAGCATTCGACTCAGGAAGTGAAGTACACTAATACCTTGGATAACGCTAAGACTTGGCTCCACAAGTCTTGGTGTCATCCGATTTTTAGTGTTATCCGATGCATGTTAAAATCCTATGGGATGGATCAGATAACGTTAAAGCTCCATAGAGATACATTGTAACTGCACAGGCGGTTGTTATCCGATCCATCCCATAGGACCTTAACGTTATTCGATCCAATTCTCCACTCCAGATTGCGTAACGTTATGCGATTTTAGCGTTATTGGAGGTAAATGTTATCTGAGGTATTACTGTATCATACTGCACACAGGGGGGTGGGGGTGGCGCCCCACCATAGTTATGAAGGACAAAATCCAGAAAAGCCATTTTATTACATTTTAATAAAACTAATTTTTGTTATTTTAATACAAAGAATTGCCCCTGCCGCTTTCACACATTTGTGTAAGCACAAAACTCACATACACACATGCACATGCATGCACGCAAGTGCACGCACACACACACATCTGAATAAACGTGTAAAAAGCAGGAGATTCTAGCAAATGTCAGAGTTCGCTGCTTTTCCTCATTGAAATACATTGAAAACAGCACTCCCAGTGGTGAACTGAGGAAGCAGCAGGTTCAAAGCTAACAGACAATGTGTGGCGATTAATGGAGTGTATGATTCAATCACCACTGGTATGCAAGAGAAAGTTAACAGTGAAACAGAATTGTTTTAATACAGTCAAACCTCGCATAAAGAGCGCCTTGCTTAAAGAGTAACTCGCTTAAAGAGCAGAATTTTCTCTTAATGTTCACTTCGCTTAACAAATAAAACCAACCATAAACTCGCTTAACAAATAAATCGGGATTTGCAATCCCCCCCCCCCACACACAATTGGTCATTTACAATGGTGTTTCGCTTAAAGAGCAAACTCACTTAAAGAGCAATCCTGTGGAACGCATTATGCTCTTTAAGGGAGGTACAACTGTATGTAAAAATCCATAACTTCACATAGAAATGTCCTAGGAAGCCCAGGTTAGTTTCATGTGATTCTAAAATCCAGGGATTCTGTCATGAACAAGGTTATATGTGTCAATGTAAAATGCAAATTAGTGATATGTGTCTTAACTTGTTGAGGTTATTTCGTTTAGCCTGAGAGAGAAGCAGAAGTTGTTTTTTGGGAGAGGAATGCATAAGGCTCTCAACATATTAAAGGAACTGGTTACCAAACTGCTCAAGAATGTGAACTAAAGACTCTTTGGGACTTTTATCACCAAGATAACTAAAGACTCTTTGGGACTTTTGGGTTTCAGGCATCCAAAAGGATACAAAGAGGCCAGGTAATTGCCATACCAGGCACAGGACAATGATTTCGCAACAGTTTATCAGTGGTGCAATATGCTTTTTATGCACAAAGTGGTCTCCCAAAAAATTAACTCCCACACTGTGGGCGTGGTATGGTGGGCGTGGGCAGGGGAAAAAACTTGTGTTGCACCCAAATTGGGACTACTTTATTTCAAAACTTGGTTTGGTGCAGCCAGCCAGAATTTCTGCTACCGCTTCTGGCAAACTCGTGCGAACCTGCTGATGTCCACCACTGCTTATGCCCCATATATGTGTGGATCAGAAGGAGCGGCCACCCAGGAGATTTGCAAGTGATCGAACTCACCAGGTGCTCTCTCAGGCAGCTGCAGCTCTTGGGCAGTCAACTTCCTTTCAAGCTCTTTCAGGCTCCTGTCTCCATGTGTAATAAAAATGCATACTTTACCTGTATTGTGTAGTTGAATCAGTGGCGTAGGGAGAGTTTAGGTGCCCGGGGGCCCAGGCCAAACTTGCTGGGGGTGCAGGCTTTCCCCAACACCTAGGTAGGAAAGTCCTACCTTCGGGCTTCACTGGGCTCAGAGGCGGAGCAGCCGCACGCTTTGGACCCCCATGGTGCGGGCAAGGCCCAGGGTCTGGGGCAGTGCGGCGCAGGCCCAGCAGGGAGCCCACTGTCAGGTTCCCAGGTGCGCGGCCACCCTGCCTCCGAGCCCGGCGACAGCAGCTCATCCGCCTTCAGCAGCAGCAGCACCCGGGAAGTGAGGCTGGCTGTTGCCACAGCCCAGCACGCACAGCCAGAGGACCTCCCCCCCACCCGCAAGGCCTGGCTGGTGCTGCTCTGGCCACAGGCGCTGGGCCACAAAGACCACTGGCCTCGCCCCTGTGGGTACCGCCGCCGCCGAAGGCAAATGAGCTGCTGCCACCAGGCTAGGAGGCAGGGCGGCCGCACACCCGGGACACCGACAGTGGG
The DNA here is from genome assembly GCA_030440675.1 of Furcifer pardalis. NCBI lineage: Eukaryota > Metazoa > Chordata > Lepidosauria > Squamata > Chamaeleonidae > Furcifer > Furcifer pardalis. Next base: position 163,165,558 of record CP126894.1, read on the forward strand.
CTCACCGCTGGGCCTGTACCACTCCACCCCAGCCCCTCGCCCACGCCATCAGGGTCCCAGGTACGCCGCCGCACCACCTCCTAGCCCGGTGGCAGCAGCCCTGCATTAGACGGTCCTCTTCCTGATTCCTTTACTCATTAGTGTATAAGTATTCCCGGTCTGGGCTTCCTCCAGACCGACCTTTGACATTTAGAGGGAGGTCTTGTGAGGGATTTTATTCATTGCTATCTTGGCACGCGGTGAAATAGAATCTTTATTTTTTCTCTCACAATTTTTGCCTCAGTCTATTATCTTCTCTGGAGCTTCCTTTTCAGGGGTTCCAGGGTCCTATGGTCCCATCTCTGGGACCTGTGGATCAGCGACATCCTCCATGACACAGACATCCAGTGAGGGAAAATAGCAAAGGATGCCTTCCTGGCCATTAAACTACATCATTTCTACCACAGCTGATGGGGGTGCCTGAAACTGGCAATCCTCTTAGTACCTCTCCTTCCCTCTGGCAATAAATATACAACAACAAATCCAATAACCTTTAAAATATATATTTCATTGCATAAAAATGTTTAAACCTCTGCCCAGATCAGTTACTTGAGGTGGTTACTTCACTCTAAACAAATAAAAAGAAAATTACTTTTGATTCAAAAACACAGCTGACATAAAGGAGTTGAGGAAAGAAATGGATGAACCCTAAATGTTTATAAATTCAACAATAACATATGACTAATCACGGGCAGAAATTAAAAACAATGTTTATTATTTTTATCTGTGATAAGTCACATGTTATTGTTGTATTTATAAATATTTTGAAATTTATATAGTTCTTGCCTTCTCCCTTGGGTTTATATTGCTTACTTCACCTTGACTAATGGAAGGGATGCCTCGGGGAAAAGTACAAACAATGAATCTTTACCAGTAAAGCTGGCAACATTGCGTTATTGTTTGGGTTTTGTTTTTAATGGGGCAGGCACAAAGCTCAGCCCCTGTTCAATTAAAGATGTGCCATTGATTGTGAATAGACCTGAGTGTACAAATTTCTTACCACATAAGATAGGGGTCAACCCTGTATTCGGTTATGACAATGCAAACTTTTTCATGGGTTTTCTAGTCATAGAGTACTCAGAAGTTGACCATTCCCTTCGTCTGGGGATGTCCTGGGGCTACACAAGTTAGCTCTTCTCGCATAAAATACTGGAGGGAACTGAACATTCAACGTCTGTCTCTGCAGCCATGTAAGCAATTTACTGAGCTCTAAAGGAGCTCTTAAAAACAGTCATGGGGAGAACTAGCAATATGGCCAGAGAAACAATGATGTGCCACCAAGTCAATTTCGCAAGGCACAAGGGGGAATCAAACTCCTCACCTCTGGCTCTCAAATAGGTACCCAACTCACCGAGCTATCCTGCAAACAAAGTGTCCTATATGAAGACTTCAAAAATATTTGTCGGTCTTGATGGGATCTGAGTTTGCATTTTCCTGTTACATGCATATATGGCCTTATTTCTAAGCTGCTCGAGATGGTGCACCGTCTTCCTCCTTTTCATCAAGTCAATTCAGATTTACGGTGGCCCTTCCAAAGGTTTTATAGCTAGAGAATATGCAGAAATGGTGTATCATTCCCTTCTTCTGGGGACACACCGGAACAGTGCAGCTTGCCTTGCCATGACTATGAAACAGAGGTAATACTACCCTAATTTCTGTAATTCAGTGCTATAAAGTGTTTACCTGCTTTAAAAAAAATCCTCCTATGGTAGCTACTTAGAATACCAGATCTTACCTATTAGGGAACAGCAATGTAGAACATAAACGAAATGTAAAAGCAGCTTGGGAAGCTGTCAGGTTCCTCCCCTGGCCGCTGCAATCCTATTTTTATCCTCAGGCTGAAGAAGCTGCAGGTGGGGGTTGTGTGGAGGAAATCAATGCAAATACTGTATAGCAGCCTACACTTAAATTGATTGAATATTTTATTGCCTCTTTAAAGTCTTTTAAAGTAATTTTTTTTGTTTAGTTTCCTGTTAGTTCCCTATTTTGTCTTGCATGATACAGTACGTGTAAGTGGGGATAATTGTTCAGGTTTTATCATGCTTGCTTTTGTCAAAGGCAATGAAGGCCGAATGAGCAAAAATAAATAAATAAATCACTCTGTTCAGTTATTGAAAAGGAGTGGCACCCACGAGTGTCAGCTTTAGGAGCAGGGGATTTCAAAAGTGGTTCTCAGATTTCTTCCGTTCTAGGGTCCATCAAAAACTGCTTGAGATCACACTATTAGACGATGTACTTAATAAACTCTTTCTTCCTGCATAGGTCTGCATCTTAAGAAATGAAATCTTGCTTTTTCTAAAGTGATAGATGTGCTTGTCTTTTTTATGAGTGAAGTTCTGTGAAATCACTTGTTCGTGGTGGTCAGCTTTATCCTGGTACACAGAAAGAGCCTCCTGGAAGATTATGGTATTTTTGAACCATAATCGGGCGTACCCTGGTAATGGGAACCTTGTGTTGCCAGCTAATCTTTCTCACTGTCTAGGTCAAGCAAAAGGAACTGCAGAATGAAGTCATGAAGACATGGAAGTGAATGAAGACATGGAAGAAGTTTTACCCTAAGGTAAGGTTCAAGCAGTGCATTCCTACTTCTGTAATTGGGCATGATGATGGGAAGCAATTAAAATCCAATCTGACACAGGTAGGCGAGTAAGGAAATAACCTCCCTTTCCACTCAGTACCAGTATCATTGTCAAAAACCCAACGCTGAATTAGGCAAAATCATGGAATCTAGGGCAAAGCAGTATGAAGGGCTCCTTAGCTGAGAACATTTGGGAGTGAGAATGAGAGTGAGATCATGGGTTCTGGCCAGTGGTGGGATGTCAAAAATTTTACTACCCCACCGTGACATCATCACAGTGTGGGTGGAGCTGACATCATGACATGGGCTGAGCCAACATTATGATATCATGATGTTGTGGGCGGGGCCAAAGAAAAATAAATAATAGTAATAAAATACAATAAAAATAAGCACACACACAGACACACACACACCTGGGGAGCTTCAGGCTATAGGGAGCTTCAGGCTAGCAGCTTCTCTTCCTCCTGCTTGGGAGGATAGCAAGGAAGCCATGCATACGCGCCAAGCACTGTAGTGCTTGGTGCACATGCGCAGTGGGGGAACCAGTGAAAAGGTAAGCCCCGAAGGTGGTTCCCCCCAAAAGCTGCTACCAGTTCTCTGGGACACTGGGAAAAGTTACTACCGGTTCTGGCGATCTGGTGGGAACCTGTTACATCCCATCACTGGTTCTGGCCCTGAGTTTTGTGGGCCTGTTTGACAAGCTGGCTCTGATCAAAAGAGGCTCATAGAATTTCTGAGGATCCCCTCAATAGGACTTGCAAGTCAGCAGTAAATCACAGGCCACAACTTGAAAACCTTTGCTGTACCAGGAGGTTATTAGAGTTGCTTCAAGAATTAAAAATAGTGAACTGGATAAACATAGCCTTGATTCTCAGTCTCTCCAATCATCCATGTGCGTGACACTTTATTTTAGTATTGACAGATGAATGTTTATAGATTATTCTGTGACAAAATATGAAAACATAAGAGGGTTAAGTTATGATGAATTGAATGTTAAGCTAATCAATTGCAATCTTAATTGCAGATTAAAATGTGCATGCCCCACCAAGAGAAGCGAGGTTGAAGATACGCCAGTGGCTTCTTCCCCATGCAAAACTGAATGTAAAAGGAACATAAAGATAGACTGTTGCTTTTCTTGACAGCTCTTCTGCATTTCATGTCAACCCCCCCAAGGGCCTCCTGCTACACTTATGAAGTGGGCTAAAAATTCCACAGGCAGTATCCCCAAGTTCGAGTAGTTTTTGTATGGTATGGGAAAGTAAGGTCACCCTTGTTCAAAAGCCAGTCATAACCAACTCTAAGGTTCAGTGCTCATCCCTGTTTATAACCAAAGACCCAGCGCTGTCTGTTTCCATGGACATGTGCCAGGCATGCCTAGACACCAAAGTGCACAGAACACTGTTTACCTTCCCACCGGTGCTCCCTATTTATCTACTTGCAATTTCTTGCTTTCGAACTGCTAGGTTGGCAGCAGCTGGGGCAGAGACGGGTGCTCATTACGTCATGCAGTACTCGGATTTTGAACTGCTGACCTTCTGTCTCTCAATCAGCATCTTAACCACTTTTGCTGTCCTTTTGTAATACAATCAAAAAACCTCACTTTTCCTAACAGCTGGGTCAGCCTTATCCATGTTCTTGTGCACACTCTCACCGGTAAACAGATGAGGAAGCTCCCTCTTTGGGTCATTACAGAACAGGTTACTAATCAATTCTTCTGATCCTTCTATTTCTACCAAGGCTGTTCACAAGTTGATTGTATTAGTTGATTCATTTGCAGAAAATGTTACTTACTTGGTCGATCCGTACTTCACATGTCTAGTTTGATGTGGTGGATCAAAGCATCATTTCCCACTAGATAATGGTGGGTTCTCACCAAAATTGGGAAGTCCTACCAGTACTCTAGCAGGGTCCGATGGTGCACAGGGGACTGAGGCCCATGTTTTCAATGCTCCTTTAGCCATTTTAAATACGATGACACAGCTGGCTGGGCTTATGTTGAAGTTGGCCATGTTAAAGCAAGGCATTGGCCAGGTGCATTGCCTGACAGAGACCCAACCCCACTTAGCTGACCTGCGATTCCAGAACCGAGAAACATTCTGGACCACTAGCAGATACCTTTGTGGCATGGTTGAACTTGCCAGGGGAATACATAGCTGTCACTATAGCTGCCACCATAGCTGTCATCAAACAGCAGAAAATGTATAGATGCTAAATATATCATTAACAATATTGGGTTAAATCCAGAGTTTCATCCCAATGGTGACAGTGTTCCCAGAGTGACACTCAGATGGCTCCTCCTGGCAGCCATGAAAAGGGTGAGGAGATTATTTTCTCCTATTATTTTTTTCTCCAGCATACACCAGTCTTGGAGTTCTCATGTGAAAAAAAGGTCTATTCCCAGTGATGGGCTCAAAAAAAATTTCTACCACACTGTGGCCATGGTATGGTGGGCATGGCCAGGGTAAAAGCCAGTGGTGGGCAGCAGCCAGTTCAGACTGGTTCTACTGAACCGGTAGTAGAAATCCCATGTGGTCCCCGGGGGGGGGGGGAGTAACTTTTTTTTGATTACTCATTAAGACTACTTTTTTTGGAGGTGACCGGTTCAGTTGCCTCTCCAGCCACCCTTCCCTGCAGCCCAAAATGGCTGCTTGTCAGTGCGCATGCGTCAAAACACCATTTGATGCATGTGCGCTGAATACTGGATACGCGCATGCGTCAAATGGTATTTTGATGCATGCACACTTATGAGCAGCCATTTTGGGCTGCAAGGAAGGGCACAGTGGCTGGCTGTTGAAGCCCTCAGCGGCCTCTTTGGAGGAGTGGCGGCAACGGCAGCCTTCCCTTGGCGCACTACCGGGCCAGGCCAGGCCAGGCTGCGCTGTTGGGCCAGGCTGCGCTGCCAGGCCAGGCCAGGCCGGGCCATGCCATGCCACCGGTCCACCTTACTGCCGGTCCGCCTTGCTGCCTTGCCACTGCTTCGCTTCGCCGCCACCCCGCTTCACTGCTGCGCCACCATGCCGCTGCTGTTGCTGCCTACCTGCTGCTCCCCGACCCCAGCCAGGGTAAGTGACTAGGGTTTGTGTTTGGGGTGGGTGGGTGTTTTATGTAGTGTGCTTTTGTTTCTATTTAATGTCTATTTTAATTTGTATTTTTATATGTTTTTTATTTCTATTTTTATGTGTACTGTATTTTTATTTTATTTTTTACTTTGCCTCCGCCCACATCATTGGCTTCACACACATCATGATGATGTCATGACATCGGCTCCGCCCATGACATCATGACATCAACTCCACCCACGACATCAGCTCTGCCCACAGTGTGGCAGTAAAAAATTGGCTGCCCACCCCTGGGAAAAGCCCTGTGTTGCACCCAAATTAGGACTACTTTATTTCAAAACTTGGATGGACGGGGCCAGCCAGAATTTCTGCTCCCGGTTCTGGCGAACTGGTGTGAACCTGCTGATGCCCACCACTGCCTATTCCTCCCATGTTCGGCCAGTAAAAACCTTTCCATTCCAACAGAGAGAAGGAGGCCTTCTCTCCCTGGAAGGATGGGGCCAGCTACAACCCACAGATTCAGCATCAAGGATGTGCCAGAAGGTTCACAAGCACCAATACCACTTTGGGAGGCACAACAGTGGGGGAGGAGCTTGAATTCTATCAAACAACACCTTTGTCACTCCCCCACACGCATATACCATTTGTTCTCATTAAAGATGAATGTTTAACTCCTCAATCCTTCCACCTGCAGTAAAATCATAATAGCTTTGTATTTATGGCCCCTGTCAACATACCATCCACCGTCAATTGAAGATGGGCTGGTAGCAGACAAGCCCTTTGTTTAAACACCAGTAGCTTGGGAAAATTAGTAATGGTGCAGTGGAAAATTATGAAAAACTGTATGAAAGGTCAAAGATGCCGCATAAGATGAAGTTGTTCACACCTCCGAGTCCTACCCAATGTGAGAAACCTGTCCCCTTACCATTTTGCAGGTTGAAAACCAAAAAGAAAACAGAAAAATACGCTTACAAGAGTCACTGGGTTTTCTACGAGACGCATGAAAGCGCTATAGCAACACTTACTCACAGCGGCTTCCATTCTAATGACACTTATCAGGAAGCCAAAGTATATTGAACCTTGCAAGATGACTACCGAGTAAATACTGTTAGGCCGAAGCTATCCATCTTTTGCCTCCATTAGAGGGTGCAACCAAGAGAAGGTTAGGTGCGTTTGATGGAAACCAGTGTGAACCCAGCCTTTACCATGGCTTAAATTAATTTGCAAGAGATTTGCAAAATACCTAGCAGTTTGTTTCCACAACTTCGGTTAGTGCAGTTCTACATGCTACATACGTCTGAGTGTCTCTTTCTTCTGCTTTGTCTAAAATCAAAAATTAAAAAGTAGATTTGGGGGCTGCTGCACAAACCAGCATGGAATAGTCAGGAGAAGACAAGGCTGCTCTAATCTTCTTCTCCCCTCTGTGTTTTTATACTCTGTGGGGATATATAGAGGAAAAGAACTTATGCTCTGAGTTTTTGCGCTAGGTGTACAACACCTTTCTCGCCTCTGAGAAGTGACCCTGAGAGCAAAGAGCTTTTCCTACTTTTAGGAGAAGCTGGCAAGGCAGACCGCATGACAGTTTTGTTACAAACAAAGAGCCACCAGTCACCTCTTCTCCAGCAGCTGTACAAAATGCACATTGGTTGATCCTTGTGACAATCTCATGTTCCTTTTCACACACACCCATGGCCAAAGCTGTGCCAAACAGAGTAAAAGAAAAATACTCCCCACCACCACCACCCCAAACCAGAATAGTCTGATCTTTTAAAGGACCAAATAAACATCTCCACTTAGAAACACTTAAGAACTTATGTTTTGTTGTTTTTCTTTAAACCCGGTTTGAAGCCAGACCGATGTGAAGCCCAAGGGTGATAAAACAATACTTTCCTTGTAGCAGAAAAAGTGAGGCACTGCCACATACAGACAGGAACATCTATATTCCTTTCAGAGCATTTCCAAGCTGGTTTCCTCCCTTACAGAGGAAGTGGCACAGGGAATCTATGGTTTTCCCCTGGAGAGGGAAAAGAAGTCATCTATGCAGGCAATTTTGCACAAACCGCAAGAAGTTCACCACCACCACCACCACCCATCCCCGTTCTTTGTTGATCTTTTGTTCACCACTGCAAACTCTGAAACTGCTTTTCAGTGATGCAACCAAGCAAACCCAACCCTCCTCCTCCTCTTTCTTTTGCCATATCAGAATCCGAATATTGGTGATCCTCATGGCAAGACTGTCCTGAGACTATAATGCAGTGGCCTTTCATCTGCCTTCTGCATCGCAGCATGACACTTGTACCAGTTTCACAAGTCACTTTCTGGTCCTGAGCCCTCTTAGCACGCAAAGTCCTCATCAGTATGGATGAAGCTGCTGCCCTTCATCAAGTTGGATTCAAGTGGGATTTAATCCACTTGAGGACCATCACCCTTCCCTGTGGGCTTTGCCACCCAAGGCCATTAGTCCTCAAGATGGTTAGGCAGTGGTGGGGTGTCAAAATTTTTACTACCCCACCATGATGTCATCACAGTGTGGGCGGACCTAAAATCATGACATCATGACATTGAGGGCGGAGCCAACATTATGATGTCATGACATTGTGGGCGTGGCCAAAGGGGAAAAATAAATAAAATAAAATAAAAATAAGCACACACACGCACACACACACACTCCTCAACCCACCCACCCACAACACAAACCCATAAATTAAATAAATAAATAAAAATACATTACAATACACCCACCCACCCCCCAAACACAAATCAACCAGAGCTTTTAAACCACAGCTTAAAGCTTATTCTGGCTAATCTTTCTCACACTAGGTCAGACGGAAGGAACCAGTGATGGGATGACAAAAATTCTACTACCACGCCATGACGTCACGGACGTCATGGGCGTGGCCAATGGCATGACGTCATGACGTCACGGCCGACGTCATGACGTCATGACGTTGTGGGCGGGGCCAAAATAAAAATAAATAAAAAATAAAAATAAACATACACACACACCCCTCCCTCTCAGCCCACCCACCCAGACACAAATAAATAAATAAAATAAAAACAACCACCCACCCAAAACACAAATAAATTACCCACCCACCCCAAATAAAAACCCCTTGCTTACCTTTCTTGGGACCCGGCACCCCGATTGCTGTCCACAGCCGCCGCCGCCGCCGGAGCTGCCTGCACCCCTGTGGCGTCCTCCTTGGGCCGGTACCTTTTTAGCCCGGCTCCGGCCATGGCGAGGGGCGACGGGCAGCCGCGGCTGCCGCGCCTCCCTGGGCCGTCCCCATGCCGCACCGCCGCCGCCTACAGCTTCCTCCTCCGCAGCGCACGGCAGCCGAGCTCAAAAGGGACCGACCCAAGAAGGAGTCCACAGGGATTCAGGCAGCGGCAGCTCCGGCGGCGGCGGGCGGCGGCTGTGGACGCCGGGTGCAGGCACCCGGCCCACAGGCGCCCGGCGGAGGCGGCGGCAGCGGTGTACCCCGCCGGGCGTCCCCAGGGCATGGGGCTTGTCAGCAGCGGACGGCCGAGGCAGCCCTCAACGTGCCGCGGGGAGGCGCCCCCCTCAGAGGGCTGCTGCCGCCGCCGCTGCCCTGAAAGTTCTAAATGTTTTGAAAATCGGAGCGAAAATGGCTCTAATTGACTGCGCATGCGCAGAAACTCAATCTGACGCATGTGCAATGCGTCAGATTGAGTTTCTGCGCATGCGCAGTCAATTAGAGCCATTTTCGCTCCGATTTTAATTTTTTTTTTCTTTCGGTCAGGCATCCGGAACCGGACGCCCCAAAAGTGGACTTCCCCTCACGGAGAACCCTCCGGGATTGGTCTTACCGGTTCCAGAGATCCGTCTGGAACCGGTGACATCCCATCACTGGAAGGAACTACAGAATGAACTCACCACAAGATGGCTTCATGTTGGCACTTTTCAACTTTTCAACAGTTAAAGAAGTTAGGTACTAAGTCTTTGCCTAACCAGTTCTCTAGGATAATATGCCTTAATGTACCGGTAAATGTAAAACAGCTGTACCTCCTTAAGGCTTCTCCAATTGGAACAGCAATTGGAACAGCACAGGTGTAGCTTATTGATGAGGAAACTCCAAGACTTTGCTTCAAAACCCCAAGCCAGGCCGCCAGGCCTTTTTAGGAACTGTAGTAGTATGTCAATATAGGTAAAGGTATTAAATACACATTAAAATACACACAAACACACCACATCTAAAGGTGAGTCACTTACCCTGCGGAGCTTCAGGCTATAGGGAGCTTCAGGCTAGCAACTTCTCTTCTTCCTCTCCACTTGGGAGGACAGCAAGGAGGCCGTGCATATGCGCCAAGCACTGTAGGTGTGCATGCATACCAGTGAAAAGGTAAGCCCTGAAGGAGGTTCCCCCCCAAAAAACGCTGCTACCGGTTCTCCGGGACAGTGGGAAAAGTTACTACCGGTTCTGGTGAACTGGTGAGAACCTGTTACATCCCATCGCTGTGGGTAGGTTAGTTAACTGCCACCTGATGATCGGCGTTGAGTTGCTGCCAGTATGGTCTACAGGAATTCTCAACCTTTTTAAGCCAGGGGCTGGATCAAACCACCTCAGGCTGTTTGCAGGCTAGACTGGTGTGCCCCCATCTCTTCCCCCCCCACTGCCCGTGCTGTGCTGGAACGACTTTGAGCCCCCACCATTCCCTCCTGCCACTGCCATCACCACTGCCTTGGGCGCAGCCACTGCTGCCAACCCTCCCCCCGCCACACCACCACCACTTCCCTGCTTACTACTCTCCCGCTTCCACTTCTACCACTTCTACTTCAATCCTTGCCTCCTCCACTTGGCGAGGCAGAGGTGGACAGTAAATGCTGCATCGGGAAGGCAACTTTCCGATATAATTTTAAAAGTTAAGTTTCTAAACTCTGGATCGTTTATGGTGTTTGCTGGCATTACTGACTCCAGTTTGCTCATTGCTTCTGGAGGGAAATGCTTAGTACAGTATTATAATTTTACCTTTTAACAAATTTGGAGTCACATGCGCGTGCATGCAAGATAGACTGATGTTGACCTTTTCCTGAGTGTAGCAGAGCAAGTAACAGCCCTGAAGGGATTTTCTCAGTACCCATAAAATGCCACAGCAAGACTCTCGCCCCATCTGTCCTGTGTACTCTCTCTCAGGACAACATTTGTGTAAGACTGCCAAAGAATCCTAATACCGTAAGTAATGCTACTTGAAACATGGCATGAAGAAACAACAAGACATATTTATTTATTTTACAGATTTAGATTATCATTTTTTAAAAATACATCACCAGATTAGTAGGTTCTGTGCAGAGAATTCAGTAGTTCTCAGAAGCATAAGTGGACTTTATTTTTGGCAGTTCTACCTTCACAAAAATCAAAATAGCTCTGTTTTTCCTCTCACCTTTTCAAGTTACTAGCCTTCAGCATTTGCAGCAAATAAATTGAAAGGAGAACAACCCCAATATAGCAATCTGTGTATCAAATTTGATAATGTCCCAAAAACCCTTGGCTAATATTTAAGCCTCTGTAGTGGGTATCCAACAGATAACCCTAAAATCAGATAACGATGTAAAATTGTGACCAAAAAAAATTGCATTGGATAACGATGTTTTAGCACACTGTTTCCCAACTGTTGGTTCTTGGACTTCAATTCCCAGAAGTCTAAGTCAATTCCCAAAAGCACTAATCAGCCAATGTACTGCCTTAGGCTTCTGGGAATTGAAGTCCAAGCAGAAGAGTAGCGTGCCTTGGCGGGGCCCCGTATAAAAATTTGTTTGGGGGCCCTTAGGAAGGGTAAAGATTTGTTTTGCTTATGCACGTTGGGGGCTCCCGTGGCCCGGGGGCCCCATATAATTGATACGGCAGATACGGCGGTAGCTACGCCTCTGAGTCCAAGAACCAACAGTTGGGAAACACTGTTTTAGCATTATCTGAGGTAATCATAGCAGTAGCGTGGCTGGGGAGCCAAACAGGGAGTCCCTGTTCGGCTTCACAGCCACACTGCTGCTGCGGGCGCAGGGGCCGCGTGGCTGGGAAGCCAACCGGGGAGCCTCTGTTCAGCTTCCTAGCCAGGCCACCCCTGCTCCTTTAGCAGCGGTGTGTTTGGGAAGCCGAATGGAGAGTCCCCGGGAGTCCCTCATGATCTACGCTTGGGTTGGGGCAGAACCAGTGGATCCAATCACAGCGTGCCCCAATTGCCAACTGGGTTGGGGGGGAGAATCTTTCTCTCCTCAACCCAGCCGGCACTTGGCTTGAGCCGCCTGCCTCTTTGGAAAGGGCAGCGGGGATCCCTACTGCCCTTTCCAAAGAGACAAGTGGATCCCCACCACCACCGTTCCCTTTCCTCTTTGGAAAGGGAACTGGGGTTTTTTAAAACATTGTGCAATGTATGCATTGCACAACGTTAAAAACCGGGTAACTATGAGACTTGTGGAACCAAGTCTTATCGTTATCCGAGGTACTAGTGTATTTGATTTCTGCTGTCTCTCATTAGATCCTAGTCTTGTAATTTCTCTGTTCCAGAAAAGCAACTTTCAGGTCTTGGATAGAGTGTCAAGGTAGATTAAAATGGTTTGAGACAGGATTCTCTGTGTTGCCATTCCAGATGTCTGATTTGTGTCCATTAATTCTTTTATGCAAATATTGTCGTGTTTTTTCCTACATAAAGTGCAGAAGGACATTTTTGGCAAGAGATGGCATAAATCACATTGGCAGAAGAACAAGTAAAACTGCCTTTAATGTTGTGTATGGTGCCATTAATTCCAGTAATACTGTTTCCAGAGCAAATGTGGGGGCAAAGTTGACATCTGGGTTCACATCTCTGTTTCACTTTTCTGTAGTCTGTTGTGTGTCAATAGTTGCTTGAGATTGAAGGGTTGTCTATAAGCAAGTAGAGGTCTGGCACCAAGGGCTTTGGGAAGTGAAGTATTCTTGTCCAAGATGGGTTGGAGATCCCTCATTATGCATGTGAGGGGTTTAAGTTGAGGGCTGAAAGTGACAACCAGTGGTGTGCGATTGCTTTCCCTTCTGCGCCTGTCTTGTAGTAGATCACTCCTGGGTATTTGTCTAGTCTTGTTGATTTATTATTTAACCATATTGGATGGGTATTGTAGTCCATGGGGTCGCAGAGGGTCGGAATCGACTGTGCGACTGAACAACAACAAAATTGTAGTTTGAGAAATATATTTTGTAGGTCATTGTGTTTAGCATCCTTGTCTTGTGAGTCTGAGCAGAAGTGGTTGTACCTGAGGGCTTGGCTGAAGACAATGGATTTTGTTGTGTGTTCTGGATGGAAGCTGGAGGTATGCAGGTAGGTACATCTGTCTGTGGTTTTGCAATATAGTGTGGTACTGAGATGTCCATTTTGTAGTTTCACAGTGATGTCCAGGAAGTTTACTTGTTGTGTAGACTGGTCCAAACTGAGTTTAATATTGGGATGAAAATTATTGAAATGCTAGTGGAATTTATCTAGGGGTTCCTTTCCATGTGTCCAGATCAAAAATATGTCATTAATGTACTGTACCTCAAATAGACCAGTGGTTTATAGGTACAGCAGTTAAGAAAATTTTGTTCTAGATCAGCCATGAATATATTAGCATACTGTTGAGCCATGCGAGTACCCATGACAGTTCCGTTGATCTGGAGGTAGGTTTCATTGTTGAAGATGAAGCAATTTTGTGTAAGTACAAAGTTGCACAGGGAGGTGACTATGTGGACTATGTTTTAAATGGTGTTCCTGATGGCTTGTAATCCATCTTTGTGTGGGATGTTGGTGTACAGAGCTTCCACATCCATTGTAGCTAAGATGGTGTTATCCAGGAGGTCATGTGTGTGCTGAAGTAATGTAATGTGTGCGGTTGCATGTTTCATGCCAGGATCAGCTTATTGAATCACCAGAGGCACATCCATCAATGGAGAAAATGATTTCGAGGGGAAATGTATGCTCAGATATGAGTAGCAGCCAATGACAACTCATCGTATTTATAACCAAGATATTTGATGTTCTGAGATTGTTCTTCATAGCAAATAGAAGCAGCAAGCCCAAAATCTAGAGGGGAAAAAATTGATCTCATGGTGACATTACCAGACTAGTGTGGCAAGACAGCTGCTAAAACAGATCTGATTGTGAGCTAGACTGATGCATTTATTTGCCATTTTCCATCTTGGTATTTCTACCAAATAAAATGACGAGAGGACCCCATTTAATATTTCATAATAAATGATCTGGTTCAACAACAAATAATATCCCTCATACATCTTAAGGACAGCTCTGTCAACAGAATTTTCTGAGGAAAGAGTCAACTATGATTGCTTCCCCCTCTCAATACTTCAAACTTCACTCCAGGTATGCTGTTCTGAGCTCACAGAAGGAGATTAGAAGAAAAGTGGCACTTTTTTCTGAAATGCAATTCACCAGAATGAATTAATCTAGTATGATAAATCTGTTAAAATGCAAAGTTATACATGCTTTGCTGGCATATGTCATGTCAGTATGGAATCTTGCATCTGAACAAGAACTATAGATGCTTCAGATGTATGTTCCAGTCAGACAAATAATATTATAGCAGTGTAGCCATAGTTGCAGCCTGAACACACCTAATCTCATCTAATTTGGGAACCTAAGAATGTTTAGTATTGGGATGAGAGATCACTAGAGAACACCAAGGATCTCTAAATATGGTTAGGAAAGGACCTGCCTGATATACAGGAGAGTTGCTGTCACTCAAGAGTTGACAGTACTAGGTTAGATGGACCAAAAATCTGTCCTAGCATAAAGCAACTTCCTATGTTCCTTACCTTTAAAGAGAGATGTTGAAGAGAAATACAGTACATCTCACCACCGAAGGAAGGTCATGATGAGTCAGCCTGTCTCTCTGCTAAGACTGTTGTGCAGGTACAAGTTACAAGTTGGTTTTGACGTCCTTCTGGCAGATTTGAACTGGGCATTTCTTCATAGAGAGGATGCCTACAGATGACACCGAACCCCAAATCTCTTAGTTACCTCTCCCAACAGCTTCATGCAGATATTAAACAACAACGGGGAGATGATTGGCCCCTGTGGAACACCCCATTGGAGGGTCCATGGGGCTGAAACAAACTCCCTGAGTTGAACTCTCTGGGTCTGCTCACCAAGGAAAGCGTGGAACGACTGTAATGCATTGCCCCATATTCCTAGCCCTGATAAGCGTCCCAGGAGGATACCGTGGTCAACGGTATCAAAAGCCACTGAGAGGTCCAGGAGCACTGGGAAAGATGAAGCTTCCTTGTCTGCTTCCAGGAGAAGGTCATCTTGTAGTGTGACCAATGCGGTCTCAGTGCCATGATGAGGCCTGAAACCCAAATGGAATGGATCCAAGCAGCTGGCCAAAAATGCCTGCAGCTGATCCGCCACTATCCTCTAGATGACCATGCTCAAAAAGGGGATATTTGCTACAGGTCTAAAGTTGTCTAAGATCTCTGTAGCTAGATTTGGCTTCTTGAGAAGTGGGTGAACAACAGTATTCTTCAAGCAGGAGGGCAGCTTGCCCTTCCATAGTGAAAAATCAACAATGTTCTGCATTCACTCCCCAGCAACCCCCATGGATCTTACTAGCCACGATGGGCAAGGATCAAAATGAGAGGTCATGGGTTTACAGCATGCAAGTGCCTTATCTGCCTCCTCAGATGACACAGGCTGAAATTGATCCCCAAAATCAAGACCAGACAGCTCATTGGACTTCCCAATCTGATCTACTGTATTAAGAGTGGAGTCCAGGTCCCATCGGATGGCCTCAACTTTAGATCTAAAATGCATGGCAAAACCTTCACAACTCTGAAGACTATGGTGAGGTCCACTTGATTAACCTCCTGCAGTGAGGCCGTGGACTATCCTATACAGCTCTGCATGTTGATTTGAGGCCTCTTAGATCTGTTGGACATTATAAGTCTTTCTAGCCCTCTTTATATGATGCAGGTATGTTGGAAGTTGTGTGTTTAACTAGTCTCAAGTTCTCATCCAAGGGAGCTCATCTCCACTTGCTCTCCAGCCTGCTGGTCACCTATGTTCTGAATTCACATCTTTAGTGTGAGAGTGCTCAACTGTAACCCTCAAAATCAGCCTCATTTCTCAGGGGCCAGACAATCCTCCAGAATCAAGATACAATTTTATGGCATCTCCACCTAGCCACAAATTCCTATTTCTCGTGTGGCCTTGTAGAAGGAGGGAACATCATTAAATGTAGCATTCAGAGGCGACATGGTGTCTACAGTGCATAATCTTGCTTATTTCAATTTAGCCACTCACAGCACTAAGCTGTGAAAAAAAGCCACAATTCATGTAGCTTTAGGCAAGAGCCTTTGGCCAGGCTGAACAAAACAAGCACACAACGGCTGAGGTTCGTATAGGGAAGTGAAGACTTACAGTACAATAAAATGTAACAATCAGTTAAGTCTAGCAGGAAAAACTGAATTGAACAGAATTAGGGCTGAGAGGTCTAGTTGTCAGGGGCTTCCCTTACACTTTCCAGTGGAACAATTGGCCTACTGGGATATCTCTATCATTTGCAATAAAGGGAGCTTGTTCACCCTTCAGTCAATAGCTACAACAACCTTCTACAGAAGAAGTTAGTTTCCTTTTCAGAACAGGATGCTGCTTTTCCCTCTGAGATTTCTCTCTCATTACCCATTCAAGCTCATTGGTAAGAAGCCAATGGTTCAGAACAATATCTCTTGTTCTCTCGATAAACAAAGAAAACCATGATGGCTGGTCCAACAATCAGGGAATTTCTAGCATAAAGCATCCAGCCCCACAAATGTGACTGTTCATATATCTTGAGATGCTCTAGAGCTGCAGTGACCTACCTTAGTGCATCAGATGTTCTTGGACTTCAATTACCAGAAGCCCAAGTAAGCACACCTGCTGATCAAGGCTTCTGGGAATTGAAGTCCAAGAACACCTGGGACGCCAAGGTTGGCCACCACTGCCTTAGAGCATGCAGATTCTTGAGTTCCACAAATCCACCATCATAGATCAAAGTGCAGGAAAGAATGAGAGAAAGTGTGCATTGGCAGACATTGGTCAACATTTCAGAAAATAAAACAAAATAAACAAAACAAAACAAAATAAAATAACACTGTAGCACTTTAAAGACTAAGTGCTATATTTTTATTGTTAGCTTTCGTGGATCAACTCCACTTCATCAGACAAAGAGTGAAACTTACAGGCATGTTCTTTATATACCAAATTCAGGGGGTCAAAGGGAGAAGGGGTCAACATTTGGTTAGCTTTAATGCCAAAAGCTATGTGGGACAAGGACATAAAAGTTTGTTTCTGATTATTAGCCAGAAGTGAAACTCAGTTCCAGACTAATGCCAATTTGTATGCAGCATTTTCTATAGGCAAACATCTGCATTCATCTCCTGTATTCATCTTCCACAAAGCAGAACGGCTCTCTGTGTAGTAATAGAAAATAGAAGCTGGAAATAATGGGCAGAGGCAATCAAACTATCATTATAGGTACATTATGTACAAGGTGCTAAATTGGCAGGATCCCTTTATTGTTAACTTCTTTTCAGTATTATTAAATGAGCTCAGAAACCAGAGGAAATTCAAGAGTCACAAAGGGTAATTATATACTTTAGAGGAAGGCATTTTTCATCATGGGGATAGAATTGCACTAAGATAACAGCCCATTCAAAAGAAAGCCAAAGGAGAATCTACATATTTCAGTAGTACAGTATTGTGCTATCATAACTTGGCTAGCTTGCTTCATGTTTCAAGAGTATTTAAAGAAGATAATACTTTTGTTTCCAGTTTGGCAGTCAACTGAAATAGAGGAGCATTATCTGTCTGTCTGTCTGTCTATGTTTGTCTGTCTGTCTGTCTAATTTCTATACCACCCATTAGGGTGGTATCCCACTCTGGGCGCTGTACAAGTAAATATCAAATAGCATTACATATAATATATTAACAAAATAATATTAATTGTCAATTAAATAGCATTTCCTGTGTCAAAGGAACTACTTTGCAAACTCTTTTTCCCTTTAATATATGTCAAGGATTTATGTTTGTAAAGACTTGATTCAACAATTACTATAAAACAAAACTTGACCCACCAATTCAACAGAACTCATGTTAAGAAGAACGCTAACAAGCTGGAACAAGTTCAGAGGAGGGCAAAAAGGATGTCAGGTGACTGGAACCCAAGCTGTATGAGGAAAGACTGAAATAACTGGGCATGGTTAGCCTTGAGAATCTGAGGCTGAGTGGGGATGTGACAGCAATTTTCAAATAGAGTTCAGTACAGTACTTGAAATACAGTTGTAAAGAGGAGGGGCAGAATCTATTCTCAACCACTCCAGAGAACAGGACATGTAATAACGGGTTCATGTTACAGGAAGCCAGATTTAAGAGTAATAGCAGGGGAAAAGCTCTTAACTGTCAGAACAGAACCAATGACCTCAAGAGGCGGTGAGCACTCCAACACTGCTTGCTTGTCCGTGTCAGAGATTACTCTGGGTTGGAAGGATTTTTAGGGGATGCCTGAATGAGGCTCCTTTCATGTCCCCAAATGCAGCTCTCGGGTATCAAAACCCAACCTTCCTGTCTCCAGCTCAGTGTCTTACCACTAAGCCACTGGAGGAGCTGTACTCCAAAACTGGAAGCATTCAAGAGAGATTGGGCAACCATCTGTCATATCTGCTTTGATTCGGATTCCTGCATTGAGCCCGCAATTGGACTTGATGGCCTTCAAGCCCCTTACAAATCAATTACTCTATGACCCTATTATTCTATGAAATACTGCCTTACCAAAGTCTTGGAGACTCACAGTGGTTATTCCCACTGAGAACAAAATTTTGGTTTTGACAAGTTTCCCCAAGAGAGTATATGATCACTGAAACATTGAAATCAAAATGATCTGTCATTCTGTGCTAAGCACTGTGAGCAATTTGTGACTAGTCTGGCAAACATGTGGCTCTTTCAATCACAAATAGATATACAATGGTGTTTTGCTTAAAGAGCAAACTCGCTTAAAGAGCAATTCTGTGGAACGCATTATGCTCTTTAGGCGAGGTACAACTGTACTATTATTGTAAAAACAGTGTGTTTATTTATGCAGAAATTTTTGAAGTTTATTTATGCATTGATACATGTTTCCTCCCTCTGTGAATATCAGAAACCTTATGTTATTCAGCCCAAGTTCATCTTCCCCAGGCATCACCTGGTTTATATTCCTGATTGTTAATCCTGTCATTTAACTGTAAGGATTGTTGTAGAGTTTGTACTGCTTTTATTTTAAGGACCTTTTAATACTGAGTTCTATAAAATATCATTAAACAATATGAAATTATGTTGTTCTTTTAAAAAATGAAACTAGTAGGGTTGGCCATGTTTCTTCCCTGGGAACTACACCTCCCATAATTCCTCAGCCACCATCATCAGTATGGTTAAGAAAGCCAGAGGATCCTGGGAATTGTTGTCTAACAAGTATTTTAGTCAGCCTTTGTGAACTGAAAAGAATGCATAATTGCCAGTCACTCCCTACCGAGGTCTACTAAATATCACATAAATTAAGTCTGGTGGAATAAAAGAAGTTGTAACCTCTACTGTAGCCATTATGATGGCCTATATATGCCATAAGCAAATTACATATGGATATATATCCTCAGACTTGTTCTGCAAGACCCCTGCCCCCCTGAATAGCATTCTGTGCCTTTCTCCCAGGGAACCTGGAAGTTGTCCTTATGCCTGAGTCAGAGTGTTGACCACAGTATTGTGGTTCTTCAGGATTTCAGGCAAGAATCTTTTTCCAGGCCTGCCTAGAGGAACAAGGGATTTACTTGAGATCTTTCAGACACCATAAAACATTGTCTCTCGTTGAACTATGGCTCTTTATTGGCTAATTTGAACATTTCTAAAGCAATGTTGGCATATTTCATTTGCCGGTAAACAAACCCTTTCCTAGTTGCTTTAGCTAGGGATCTTCCATATATGAACAGGTGTCTTCTTGCCATTACTGATATGGTTCCAAATCCAACTTTGTTGCTATGATCTATCCATATGCGAAGGATCTGTCTCAACAGCTCTATGTTTTGTTAGTGTTTCTGTGATGGTCTAAAGGACACACAGTTAGACACGAACCTTTGCCTGAAGATCTTTGTGTCAAAGGTTAAATAAATTCATGCTCCAAAGTCTCTTATCTGTGTCATCACATATGTATAAAAAAAACCCCTGAGATTTCCAACTTAGATTATTTGGAGAGTTTTAAGTGCTTGTGTTTATTGCAAATTAAACTAATTAGTATCATTTCCTGACAGCTGCAGTGAGCGATAGCAATTCCATGGCTCCCCCTCCCCCTTCATCTGCTTATATGGGGTGGGGAGAAGAGTGGAGACAGCTTTGTGGTTTAATGGAATAGGATCAATTTATCATCGTAAGGGCACCTCTTTCTATTCTAAGTGCAACACGGCTGCCCCCTCCACTCCCAACTCTTCCAGTTCATCAGCTATTATTGCTCTATTAACTTATTACACAGGAAGCCAAGCAGAGACAGATGGGAGGTGGTACTCTCTTCGCAAATCATTGTGAAAGAAGTCAGGCTGGAATGTATTATTTCTTTGCATTTTTAGAGATGCTGTATGTGCAGGTAGTACATGCTCCCTGCTTCCATACTTACTTAAAAACAAAAACAAAAGGTAGACCATTTATTGATATCAAAGAAACCCCTGCAAGCAAGCAAAACCCAGGAACTGATTTTCATACCAAAAATGCTTTCATCACTGTGAATCCCTCAGACTTGTGAGGACTGGTGATTGATCTCCCATTTCTCTGAGTCTCAGGGTGTGAAACATGACTACAGCTCATTTAACAAATCACTCCCATTTATTAAGCCCTGGGAGAGAATCCCAGTTTCCCTATAACGTGGATAAGATCAAGTGATTTACTTATGCTTGAAATTTCCATAATGTGACAAATGACAACAAAGGTGAAACAGTCCCAATGTATTGTAATGGTCGTACTAGAATAATCTGTACCACCACCTTCCTCTTGTATCTTATGATGTTCAGAGGAAGCCAAATGCTGAGGAGACAATGAAGATTTCAGATAAATGACCAGTTACTGAAAGCAAAACCAATTCCCAGTGTGAGGAGCATCTCTTACAACATTGACTGCTGTCTTCCTGGCATTAATACTGAGAAGATATTTTTTCAAGTGGGTGGTTGCTTTAGATGTGAGTATCAGAAGCTGAGTACAAGTAATTAGTTTAGCTTTGACATAAACATGTTGGAACTGGAGACCTTTGCTGGTTTTGCCAATGGGTTCATGAATGAGAACCAAACAGCCCTCAAGAGGTTCAACACCTACAGGAAGAAGGAACAGAGAGAGAGAGAGAGAGAGAGAGAGAGTGCCACATGGGCATAGCCATCTTGTTCCACTCTTGACTTTTCTAAGTAATTGCTCATATAATATGTCGATTGCTGTTCTCAGCTCTACTCTCAAACCCATTTTCTCAAGAGGGCTTTGAAGGTCTGACCCAGCAAGAGTGAAGCTTCTTGGATTGGGAGTTGTTGGGGAGAGTTATAAACACATTTCTCTTTCCAGTCTCTTAGTACAAAATCTTCTAGTTCAAAATGGTGTTTGCTTTGAATGTATACACTCAAATTTAAAGTCATTGGCCTGAGTGGAAACGGATTTTGGCATCACCAATAATAGTTTATCTTCAGGAAAAGAAAGACGTTTACTGATGACCTGCATCCAAGTGAAAGGAAGACAGAAGGAGGTTGAAGTCACTGGATACATGACAGAGAGAAGCCTTGGTCAGGGATTCAACTTAACATAGGGACCCAATTAAATAGCAGGGATGTAGGCAAGCATGGAAATCTTACCTTTAATGCCTCTGGTAAGGGCAGGATCCCAATCTTGGTACTTCTGTCAGCAGGTTCAAATGAATCCAACTACAGATACCACTGGTCCTTTACCCTAAATATACAAATATATAACCCTGTGACATTGTCAGGTGTGTAGGAACATTTGGAGGCTTCCAATGTATGTCCACGTTCTCACCCACCCATTTAACTCTCAGCGCACTCAGGATAACAACTGAATAAGGCTGGAAAGAGGACTGTGGAAGGGAGCAATGTCATCTGTCTAGAGTGAGAAGCAAAGGAGCAGAGACAATAAAGAGGCAATGGGTTTTACCTGATTGGGGCGGGATAATAAATACGAGCAAATAAACAAATAAATAAATAAATAAATAAATAAATGCAGCAGGATATTTCCCTCTTAGCCTCTCTTGCCCCCTAAATGCACACAGCTGATTGTGGAGGTGTAGTTTCATGTTCTTCCCTATTTGCCTAAAAAATCTAGGGTTGCAGAGCAGCCAGTCAGCCCAGGGGGATTCTATCAATCGACTCAGTCTTCTCTTTAGTACAGGGGTGCCCAAACTATGGCCTGTGGGCTGGATCCTGCCCTTGGCGCCATTCCATCCACCCTCCACTGCCTGTGCTGCTCCCGGAAGTGGAAGTAAAACATACCTGCACATGCACAAAACGCTGCCGTAAGTGACCTGCAGCTGTCGTAAATGCATTTACAATAGCCAGTGGTGCATTTATGGCACCGTTATGCCCATGTGGGGGTGTATTTTATTTCTGCTTCCAGTGGGAGGAACCACATGACTGGCCCACTAAACCACTTGACTGACCCGCACCCCGAAAGGTATGGGAACCCCTACTTTAGTATCTCTCTTTATGACAGCTACTCAGCATGCCTTTCCCCTTTGGCTATTATAGTAGACAGCCCAGGAGTTCAGGAAATACAGAGCATAGAAAAAATGATTTTCATGTCACAATGCCCAGACTCTCTCAGCCAGCTTAGCCACCTATGTCAGCCATACTGGTAGGAAGAGGCAAGGAGCTGTGGTTCCAGCAAGGAACTTTTCCCATGGAAGAAAAACAAATGCCTGCCTCCATCCCACTGCCTTGCAGGATATTCATGTGATATGTCTACATTGCCAAACATAATTCATGTCTTTGAACCCTAGCACCTAATTCCAGGGCCTTCCTCCCACAGCATTGTGTCCTTCAGAGGTTTTGGACAACATGTTCCATAGACCCCAGCCAGCTCTGCTGTTAGATTATGGAAGCTGTAGCATAACACATCTGAAGGGCAACAAGTTGAGGGAAGGTTTCCCAGGGTTTTTTAATGGATGGAAACACTTTTGTGAAGGAAGGCCAGTTCATGCAGGCACATTCATCAGTGCAGCTGCACGTTGGCCATTGTACATGTGAATGTGACATTCCAGGTCATGCTTTTATTATCTAGACCAGGAATTCTCAACTTTTTAAAGCCATGGTCCAGGTCACGCTCCCTTATACAGCTTTGGGGACTGGATGGCCATTTTGCCCTTCCTCCACCACATGGCACTTCCTGGTGTGGCGGAGGCAGTGGGGGATACATGAAATGGTTGAGAATCACTGATCTAGACAAAACTGGTGCTTTGAACCATGACAACAGTGAATTTTAACATAGAGCATGCTGACTAAATCACATTCAGCAGGAGCATTCTGGTAGCCTTTTTCTAACATGGGCAGCCACATGTCAAAGGGCAATAGAATCGCTAAAGAAGTATTCCTGGCAAACACTAGAAGATACTAGAGGGTACTTTGCTACACTGTGCTGATACAAGTAGGAGAGAGGTGATTTTTTCAGTAGGATTTCCTGCCATAACTTACTCTTTGTCTGTGAAATATTCACCCTGATGTTTTGCATATGATCACCATCCTAGGAGTGGATTCCACTGAATGGGGTTACTTGGAATTATATTTCCACGTCATTTTCCAAATCATCATGAACGATCACTTGATAATGTGATCGTTCGTCACTTGATAATGTGATCGTCGTCTTGTCTCTAGAGCAGCCTCTCTTCTTTCAAATGTATTTCCAGTTTGATCAACAGATCTTTGGAATAGCTACAGATACAGAGGCACACAGAAGCATATGGAAGGGTTGTGGCAGAGTCACACTTAGGTGACACATTTCACACCACCTTGAACATCTTTGTATTTTTCAAACAAGCCTGCTATTCCATGATCTATCATTAAATATTTCAGTTTCATTGAGAAATATACAGGCAACTGGAAAGCAGCCTGACTGAGAGTTGTTTGACTAAAGAGCACATAGGCAACCAGGATCTAACTTTCCTGGAATTCAGCTTCAACCTGAGTTGCTGACGGTGGTGAAAAGCCACCCTGTGTTTGCGATCAGTGGTGCCACAAGATACAAGAGCGAGGATGAGTATTTTTTTTCAGAACTATTTTAAGAGATGGGTTCTGGCAGGGATTATTGTTGGTGGCTTGGCTATCACCATCCCACTTCAGAAGGTCTCTTTTCTTTTCTTTTTGTAAGCTGTGATTCAACAGAAAAAGGTTCAAACATCCCATACTCTGGGTGCCAAATCCGCAGGAAACTGCCCACACACCCCTATTTTTACACAGCCAAGGTAACCGGAAAGCTCTCGTTGAACTCTTTGTCAGGCAACACTCACAAAGATGTTGTTTGCCATTCATTTAATTCAGAACAAGGTGCTGCTCTTATTCATTCATTCAGTAATTTATATGTCACCTTCCTCCTCTCATAGGGTACCCACGGGGGCTCACAATTATTACTTAAAAGCCTGCCCAAGGAAGAAGGTCTCTGCTCTACATCACCCCCACTACTGCTCAAATCCTAGGTCAGTGATGGCAAACCTTGGCACTCCAGATTTTCTTGAACTTCAATTCCCAGAAGCCCTGATCAGCAGTCAGGGTCCCAGGTGTGCAGCTGCCCTGTGGCAGAAGTTCGTTCGCCTTCGGCACCACCAGTGGTTCCCTGGAAGGCGGGAAACGAGGCCGGCGGTCACCGCGGCCCAGCACCTGTGGCCGGAGTAGTGCCAGGTGGGCCTTGCGTGGGGGGTTTGTCCTTGGCCTGGCTGGCGCTGCTCCAGCCGTGCGGCTGGGCCGTGGCAACCACCAGCCTCGTTTCCCACCTTCCGGGGAGCCGCTGCCGCCAAAGGCGAATGAACTGCCACCGCTGGGCTCGGAGGTAGGGCAGCCGCATGCCTGGGATGCCGATGGTGGGCTCCCCGCTGGGCCCGCGCCGGACAGCACCACCCCGCCCCAGCCCCTGGGCCTCGCCATGAGCTGGCTGTGAGGAAGACAATGAAGGCGGAGGAGGAGGAGGAAAAAGTGCCCCCTGGTCCCCACCGAGGTAGGATTTTCATGCCTAGATGGGGGAGCCTGCACGAACCTAGGTGGGGTGGCGGCGAGTTTGGCCTGTGGCCCTGGGTGCCTGAAACCCTCCCTACACCACTACCTCCCCCCCCCCCCGTGATTTGGCTTAGACATTTTCATAATCTTTGGAGTTTTTCCCTACTCCCATTCAGCGATGGGATGTAACAAGCTTGCACCAGTTTGCCAGAACCGGTAGTAACTTTTCCCAGTGTCCCGGAGAACTGGTAGCAGCTTTTTGCGGGAACCACCTTCAGGGCTTACCTTTTCACTGGTTCTCCCACTGCGCATGCACGCCAAGCACTTGGTGTGCATACACGCCTACAGTGCTTGGTGCGTATGCACGGCCTCCTTGCTGTCCTCCCAAGCGGGGAGGAGGAAGAGAAGCTGCTAGCCTGAAGCTCCCTATAGCCTGAAGCTCCCCAGGGTATGTGACTCACCTTTGGATGTGGTGTGGCTGTGTGTAGTTTAATGTGTATTTAATACCTTTACCTATATTGACGTACTACCACAGTACCTAAAAAGGCCTGGCAGCCTGGCTTGGGGTTTTTAAGCAAAGTCTTGGCGTTACCTCATCAATAAGCTACACCTGTGCTGTTCCAATTGGAGAACCCTTAAGGAGGTACAGCTGTTTTACATTTACATTAAGGCATATTATCCTAGAGAACTGGTACGATGACCATATCCATCTTGCAACATGGTGCTGCCCAGGCACTTATACTAACAGGTAAGTGATGGGTTTGTGTTTGGTGTATGTGTGTGTGGGTTGATTTATGTTTGGGGTGGGGGGTGGGTGTATTTTAATGTAATTTGTATTTTATTTATTTATTTTATTTATGGGGTTGTGTTGTGGGTGGGTATTTTGAGGTGTGTGTGTGTATCCTTATTTTTATTTTATTTTATTATTTTTTATTTGGCCCCACCCACAACATTATTTATTTATTATTTATTTATTAGTTCAAATTTATATTGCCGCCCACTCGCCGTGGTGACTCAGGGCAGCTTACAGACTATACATTACATTACATTACAGTACAATATGTTGGGGGTGGGCATGATGTCATGATGTTAGCTCTGCCCACACTGTGATGACGTCACGGTGGGGTAGTAACTTTTTTGACATCCCACCACTGCTCCCATTCTGTCAGAGCTCAGGCATGTTGTGTCTTTATCTATTCTGCATCACAGCTCTGGGTCCTACTTGAAAATGTATTTACCTGGAATATGTGAAGAAATCAACCAAGACCACATTTGGTTCTCCTGAATGACAAAACTATGAATGCTGCAAACATTATCCTGCCGCCCCCCCTAAGCTAACCAGCCATTTCAGAGGCCGTGGATGATGCTGCCATCCCTAATGGAGAGGTAGAAGACAATTGCCTGCCCTGTTAGCTTCTCTGCATAGAACAGGAAAGAGCTCCACCATCTTGTTCTTTGCCACAGTAGGCCAACAAAACCATTTTGGATACACCTGGCCTCGCTCTCCTGGTTTAACCTATAGATTGACTTTATGTCTCAAGGTTCTTTGGGAAAACATGTTTTTATTAATCGGCTAAAGGAGAAGCACCTGCCACTCTGAGGTTCAACACCAAACAGAGAGTGACCGCTGGTCTGGAAGGCCTTTTGAGTCTGTAACCAATTAGGAATCCAGGACCAGATTTCTATAATCACAGTTTCTGAATCCAGTTGTCTACCTGAGCTCACAGAGTCACAGCAATGCACCTGAGCTCAGAGCCCCAATCGACTCCTGTTTTTTATAGCTAGTCCTTCCTGGAACAATATCTACAGTAAAAAAAAAATTCTCACAAAAGGGACAGAACAATCCACGAAGAGTGTGTTTTTGGATATTGTGTGCCACAAAGTCTGCCTGTCTGAAAGAAATAGCATTTGGTGAACTAAGTTTTTAATTTTTGGGCTAGCCTATCATTATTGGGGAGTAAGTGCAACATTCACATTTTGCCACACTTGTTCTCCTTGTGGCATTGTGCTGACAGTAAATTACTGTATCTATGAAAACATCTTACCATCACTTTATTTTATTTGTTCTGTACATTTATATTTCACCTTTCACTCACTGAATTCAAAGCAGCCAATTCAGGTCTAATTGAAGCCTCCCCTCTGGGCAACAGGCAGAATCAGACCCTTCAGCTAGACAGCTAAATCACTTGTCCTAAAACCCTGTCCTTGGACTAGAGATGGGCAAATCTGTCAACTATTTTTGCCCATTTTCTCTAATCTTAAATTTGGTGTGTCTCAAACTTTTAAAGTTGTACTAACACATTTTCCTTTGCAATTCTGCCCATTAAATAATTTGTTTTAGATGAGAAGTTCTAGTGCCAGGATTTTTTATGTGACGGTAACTTTCACTACCTTCATTCTGTGTGCAGGTACATGCTTACTTTACTCTCTGCAAGCCCCCTACAATCATAGGTACTACATACTGTACACAGCAACCCATTCATCTGAGGCAACAGTCTGTAGATGAAAGGAGAAAAATGCAGATGGCTCATTCTGAAGTCACAGCCGAGAAATCAGGTTTCCCGGCGGGTAAATTCAAATTTACTGACCACACAAGGAGAGAAGAAGGAATCCACTCAGCAAGAGCAGTTGGGCTACCTGGGCTTCCCTGGGATCATGGCTAAGCCTAGTTATGTAAAGCAAGGGTTCCCAGCCTTTCCGAGCCAGGCGCTGGGTCATGCGCTCTCAGTCACCTTCGAGGGCTGGACAGGAATTTTGCCCTGCCTGCACTATGGGAGTGGTGGCCATTTTCTCCCAACAGTTTCAAAGGGGGTGGCCATTTTGTTTCTTGGAAGGGGTAGGGGGGGCACATGAAATGGCACCATGGGCTGGATCCAGCCCATGGGCCTTAGGTTGGGAACCCCTAATGTAAAGGATGGTGCTGAACAATCTTGTCCAAATGTGAGAGTTGGCAAAGTGCAGCCCTTCAGATGTTGTTGAACTTCAACTCCCAGCAGTCTTTGCCATCATCAGCAAAGGTGAGGGATGCTGGGTACTTTAGTTCAACAGCATCCAATGTTCCACCCTTTGCTCAGTGCATGTCGGTGGAACACTGAGTGTGTGGATCCTTTGGAGAGATCTTCTTCAAAACCTTGGGTTCCTTTGGGCCGGGCAGTTCCTCTCTCTGTCCTTTGCAACGCTCGGCTTTTGCTGCTTTAACCCTCCTGAGCCTCACCTTTGGTCCCAACAGCAGACAGGGACTTTCTAAGGCCTCTCACTACCCCTTAATAATCAATGCTCTTCTTCAGGGGTATGGAAACAGAGTCCCAGCAGACACCTTCAGGACTTCACTTTCAGCCCTTTATTGTGCCTTGGAGTCTGACTTTGTTGTCCTTGTCTAGTTTGCCTAGTTCTCTCTTATCAGTTCCTTCTTGTCTTGTAGGTGAGCAATTACATCAATTTCCATGGATACCTTGGATACCAGGGCTTTTTGCTGGAAGCCTCCCCTGCCCCCCACCCACCCCCACCACCACTGCTTTGGGAAGAGGGAAGGACATGGTACCATTTCTTCACACCCCAGATTATTAGAGAGCTGAACCAGGTCTTCTGCAATTGTTTCAAGTGCCTTGGCAATCCAAAATTAAGTGAGCCACTGCACAGTAGGGGGAAATTTAATTTACTTCTAAGTGTTAACTAAAGGAAATGGGCTCCTTTTTTGCTGCCCTGCCTACCTTGCTAATGCTTGCGCAAATGTCATGCTGTTAATGAAATAGCTGGTTTAAACAAGGCTCGAGCATTTTTAGCACGATAACAAAAACTATCCATGATCTCTAATTATGCTAACTGTGAGCAAGAAGATGCCCCTCTTGCATTAGCTGGGGGCTTGACTCCAATTCTAATTTGCGCCTTTTTCTGCCGCAGAAAGCATTTCTTTTTGTAGTTTTATCACTTTGGTCTGGCTGAGAGCCTCAGGCAAATAAATGTCTAGGTCACTGAGGAGCAGTTCTGCTGAGGCCGTACACTGCAGTTAGGTAGTGCAGTGGGATAAGGCATTGCTATGTCAATTACTGTGATTTGCTGCTCTGTGATTCACAGATATGATTGCATCTAATTTCAGGACTAAGTGGCGTTGTCTGCTCTTTTGTATTCATCCAGAAGCCTGTTCAGTGGCATTCAAATGACTGCTGCCTTTTTGCCACCTTAGAAACATTCAAAGGAGTCACCCTGTGTCATAGCAGAGAATTTCTCCAGTGTGCCTCCATAGTATGCGTATTCTTTTGGTCCTCCTGGTGCATGCAGCAGCCCTGGCGTCATTTTCTTCCATGTCTAAGCCAGATGTAAAACTGCCAAAATGAAGACAGCTGTTGGTGAGTTTGTTCCGCAGTTCTTTTTGCCCGACCTAGTGTGAGAAAGATTATCCAGCACAAGGTGGTCATTTGCCCAATTGTGGTTCAAAAACACCACAATCTTTGAGGAGGATCTTTCTGTGTACCCCAGCAGCCCTGTAATTCAGTTCAATTAGAGATACTTATAGAATTTGTTCTTTCCAAATTCCTATGTAAATTTGCACACCTCCCTGGTCCTCTTCTGGACTACACATTTCAGATCCTTAACCTGCAGGAAGGTGTGTATGATAGCAGCAGCAGCAGCAGCAGTGTTTTTGCCCAGTTACCAACCAGGGACCTTTTGTGTATCAGGCAAATCTCATACCAGGAAAACAAAGAGGGAATTGGCAAAATTCACACAAAATAAAGGGCCAATTACTTATTGATAACAAATATTGAGGAACTGTAAAAGAAGAGAAACCAATGTTCATGTTGTTTGGATTGATTACAAAAAGCCATTGAACAGCTTACTTACCATATACGTGGACAAATGAAGCATTGCCGATTTGAGGAATCAACAATATCAAGAACGATGAAACAATGGAATACCACCCTATTGGCAAATGATACTGAGTTAAGAAACATCAGGATCAGGAGAGACATATTTCAAGGTGATTCATTACCACTTTTGCTATTTGTAATAGCCAGGGCACCACTGATAATACAGGTACAGGTACTGCTGAATAACACGGGTCATGGATAACAAGCATCAAGGCCATCCGGAAGGATTTCACACCTGCTGTATATTGATGACATTAACGCTAGAAGGGAATACAAGGCAGTAAATGGAATCACTTGTGCACAAAATCTGAACATTCAGCAATGATATTGCAATGGATTTTGGAATAGAAAAGTGTAATTGCACAATTTCAGCAGATGCTTAATTTTTATACTGTCATACTTCATGCTCAAGTCCTTCCAACCTGTTTCCATTCTCAGATACATTTTCTGTTGACTTATGGATTCTGACCCTAATTTACACAGAAGTAATTACCCACCCAGTTCAGGAAGACTTATTTGTGTTCTTGGCATTGGGGAGGGGGGGGAATGCCCTGCTTCCCTATTACATAGGAAATGCTTTCTCTCTGCATATCTAAAAATCACTTTTTCATGGATATTTAATCTAATTATTCATTGTCTTAATACTGAAGGGGGGGAAAATCCTTCCTCATGCAGACTTCAAACACTTGGGTCTTTCTTAATTTTGACATGGACTTCTTCCACTGTTGCTCAGTCGGCTACTGCAGCCAATTCTCACAGACTCCTTAATGTCTTTAAGACTTCGCAGCTGAACTGTTAGGAAGGGATTTCTATGGGGCCTGGGGTGGGGGGGGGGAGGGCTGGTGCCAGGACTAAAGCACCGGTCTAATTTTGTTCACATAACTTTGAAGGGTATAACAGAAGTAAAATCATTCAAAGCTGAAACCTCTGCATGTCTCTCTTCCTGAAAGCCTCTTTATATCAAACCGTAATGAATCAGTTTGTCTGTGTATCTGCCCTTATACCTTCAGTGGGCTTCGCAATAAGGCAGCAAAATCGCATTTAATAACTTGTGGTTGACTGTCACGAATGTTTAATTTGATGCTAAACATGCTTCCTGAAAAGGAAAGTAAAATATGTTTTCTAGGTATTGCTGCATGTACATTTTCGAATAGCAAAAGAGTAAAAAAAAAAAAACATAGGAAAGGGGGGGAGTGTGTGTGTTTGTGTTTGTGTGCCTGTGTATAAATGGAGAATTTCTCTCTGTCTCTCTTTCTCTCTTGTGCACTATTATATATAGGGAGCAGATGTGTGTTTGTGTAAATTTTTCATCATCTGACTCTTAGCTTCCTGAGAAGAGATACAACTATTTTTCTCCAAGGTTAGTTGTAGATTTTATCTGGTGTGCCATTTCCCACAATACTGTAATCGAGATTGAATGACTTTGAGTCCCTAGTTCTAAAGTGATTTTTCTGTAACTGAAACAGATGAGAGGGCAGGTGATCATCATGTGTCCACAACCGTCCTAACCTCCTCCATGTCTGCTTCTGGAAGATCAGCCAGGACAGCTGAAGAAAAGTGAACAACATTTTGTAAGGCTTCCTTTCCCTTCCCATGCCACATCTTTTCACTTTCATTCAGCTGACTGGCACTCCCTCTTGTGTCCGCTCCAAAGCATTTCGGTCCTTGTGGAGCTCCAACTGGGAATTCAGCAAAAACCCACAACTTCACATGCTTCCCATGTGTCCTGGCGACAGCAGTCTCTGCCCCAGGATTCAGACACTTTAATTTGTCACTCATGGAGCAGATGTGTTGGAGCGGAGAGAGAAAGAACGGGAAAGGGAGGGTTGAGAATGAGAGAATAAAACACCCCACGACAGACAGAGATCACGGGAGCCGACCGCACTGTTTTCTTCCCCCACTGGGGAGCTGTGAGACAAGGAAGCAGGCAGGCAACTTCATTATGGCCAATGGGTGAGCCAAACATTGTGGACTGCAAGGAACTGACATCTAGTGTTCTGGAAGTGGACGTCTGGTTGTTCTTCTGGGCCAATTGACATTTTTGGCTATTTGAGGACTGTCTGGGTGTTCTGGGCCAATATTTGACGACTAGCTCCACCAAAGTTATAAATCAGCTTCCCCAAACTGTTGCCTTCCAGATGATTCCAGCTGTCGTTCCCAGCAAGTCACACAGTCTGGGGTTGGGTAGGGGTGGCATGGCCCAAAGGCACTGAAATGCAGAAAGCGGATGCACATCAAAACACCCCACACATGTTACTTGATTCTGTTTGTTTCCTCCAGGTTCTACCTCTAGCCAATGTTGCAAACATTACAATTCTGAGTTTGTTAACATTTATTGGCATCTAGCTTTTACAATCAGTTTGTTTTTACACACCCAGTATCAAACACCATTGCATTGCAAAACATGAGAAAGGAGAAGCTCTCACAGCAACTTCAAATCAAATTGGCAGTTGTTGATAAAGCACAGCAACTATGCCTTAGTATGAAGAGATGGGTAATAATGGTTTCAGGATTATATATTGGTCTGAATCCACTCGTGTGATGATGGCATAGTCCCCAGCCAGAGCATTGTCAATAGTTTCAATAGTTTGTTCTCAGAAAGACCCAATGAAAAACACAAGCACAAAAGCCCATGTTGGTAGGAATGAGTGTTTTTTCCTTTGTCCCCAACAAAACTTTGTTATGCCATAAAGGCAAGATGTTTCCTGCTTTGGGGAGGCCAAAATAACTCCAAATTGCACGATCATCATCATCTCTGGGAGAAAAGAGCAACAAGATACCAGTAGTGAGAGGAGCTCTGGGAGTTACCCCAAAAGGGTTGACAAATCATCTGAGTGTGATTGCCGTTGATAAGATTACAATAGAGCAGTTGCAGAGAGCAGCCCTTGGTTGTTGTTCAGTTGCATAGTCAAGTCCAACCCCTGTCCTCCACCATCCTCCTCAACCTGCCCAGCTCTGTGCCTATTGCATCAACAATACCGTCTAGCCATCTCATTCTCTGCCGCCCCCTTCATAGTTTGGCTTCAGTCTTTCCCAGCATCAAGGCTTTCTCAATTGAATCCTCCTCATTTGATGTCCAATGTACTTTAGCTTCATCTTCAATATTTGACCTTCCAAGGAGCAGTCAGGATTGATTTCTTTAAAGACCAACCTATTTGTTCTCTTGCTGTCCAGGTTACTCTCAAAACTCTCCTCCAACACCAAATTTCAAAAGCATCTATTCTTCTGCGCTCAGCTTTCTTTATGGCCCAGCTCTCA
Source organism: Furcifer pardalis (assembly GCA_030440675.1). Lineage (NCBI taxonomy): Eukaryota > Metazoa > Chordata > Lepidosauria > Squamata > Chamaeleonidae > Furcifer > Furcifer pardalis. Next base: position 163,198,580 of record CP126894.1, read on the forward strand.
CAACCATACATTGCCACCGGGAATACCATTGCATTGACTATGCAAATTTGTTTGCAAGGTAATGTCTCTACTTTTAACTATGTTCCCCAGGTTTCTCATAGCTTGTCTCCCTAGAATTAGTCACCTTTTTTTTCATGGCTGCAATCACCATCTGCAGTGAGCTTTGATCCTAGGAAAGTAAAATCTGTCACTGCTTCTACTTCTTCCCCATCTATTTTCCAGGGACTGATAGGGCCTGTTGCCATTATCTTGGTTTTCTTGATGTTGAGTCTCAATCCAGCTTTTGCACTCTCTTCTTTCAACCTAATCAGGAGCTTCTTTGGGTCTTCCTCACTTTCTGCCATTAGGGTGGTATCATCTGCATATCTCAAATAGTTGATGTTTCTCCCAGCAAATTTTGATTCCAAATTGTGATTCCTCCAGCCCTGCATTTCGCATTATGTGCTCTGCATATAAGTTAAATAAGCAGGGTGACGAAATGCAGCCTTCTTATACTCCTTTTCCTATTCCAAACCACTCTGTCATTCCGTATCCTGTCCTAACTGTTGCTTCTTGATTCATGTACAGATTTCTCATGAGGCCTATAAGGTGTTCTGGTATTCCCATCTCTTTAAATACTTGCCACATTTTGTTGTGGTCCACACAGTCAAAGGCCTTAGTGTAGTCAATGAAACAGAAGTAGACTTGTTTCTGGTATTCCTTTGTTTTCTCCTTGATTCAGTATAAGACCTTGGATACCATTGACATAAAGCGACCATGAAGAAGGCCAGCAACCAGATGGGAAGACCAGTTCTGGGCAAAGCTCCCGGGGCTCTGGATGAGACTGGCACAGGATTGGAAATAGTGGGAGACGATGCTTTGATGCACCATATCAAACAACAGTATGTATATGACGCATGTATATTGGTGTGTGAAGAATGGATCAACCAAGTAACTGAGTAACCATAAGGCCTGCTGCACTAGCACTTGCACATTTTCAGAGTCTGTGCACCAGTGGTGGGCATCAGCAGGTTCGCACCAGTTTGCCAAAACCGGTAGCAGAAATTCTGGCTAGCCCCACCCATCCAAGTTTTGAAATAAAGTACCTGTAGTCCTAATTCGGGTGCAACGCAGGGCTTTTCCCCTGGCCATGTCCACCATGCCACATCCAAAGTGTGGTAGTAAAAAAAATTTGAGCGCACCACTGCTGTGCACTCTGTGTCTTTATTAACTATTTGAAATGTAAGACAAAAATTTTAACTTACAAGCCTGCCCAGGACAGTACAGTAAAACCTCATATAACACTAAAACCTGGTTCCACAAGTCTTGGTGTTATATGATTTTTAGTGTTATCTGATCCTCTATGGGATCCATAGAGATACATTGTAACCACACAGGCTTTAGCGGTTGTTATCCGATGCATCCCATAGGATCTTAATGTTATCTGATGCAATTCTTCCCCCCAGATTCCTTGATGTTATGCGATTTTAGTGTTATTCGATACTAATGTTATATGAGGTATTACTGTATTTTACTCTGAAAGACAATCTACAGTTATTTCAAATCAGAAAACAAGAAGTGAGCCCCAAAGGCTTTGGTATTGCTCCTCCACACTAAGCCATTTATTTATATATTTGTTTGTTTTATTACTCGTATTTCTACCACAGGATAGAAATTAAATTAAAATATTTATTTATTTATTTAAATACCCTCCCAAGGCTGCATACTAAAACTGACAGCCGGGGCAATAGTTAAACAAGCCAGCCCAAGGTGGCTCTCTCCCCAGCCACCCCTTCATCCAGACAAAGGCTGAACAACAGGCATCCACATCACCTGGTCATAGTCTTCTCCACTACAATGAAATGGCCTGTCCTTTTTATTTAAATTCTAGAAATCATCTTTAAATTTCCACATATAAAATAACCTAGCAGTATGAAAACAAGAAATTGCAAGTAGATAAATAAATAGCACTTCAGTTGGAAGGTACCAGTATTCTGTGCACTCCGGTGTCTAGTCATGCCTGCCACAAGACCATGGAAATTTCTGCAGATGGAGACAACGCTGACTTTTTGGTTGTAGATGGAGATGAGCACTGCACCCTAGAGTCAGATACTACTGGCTTTCAAGCAAAGGAGACCTTTACCTATTACTTTTCATACAACTCTTTTTATTGACTATCTTTTCAAGCAGCCACTCTGAGCTGGAGCTCAAAGGTACCTTTGGCATTTGCAGCCCTGTGATTGTTCTCTTATAATTCTGATGTTCTGGGATGCCGAGCATTGGCATTGTATTTTGCCTCCCTATCATGTCCTCCATGGTACAGTAGCAAATACCAAACATGTGGCTGGCCTCTCCTAAGCACTGAGAACAACAAGCATGCACAGCCCATAGTTAGCAGGACTTCTAAAAGAATATATATATATATATATTAATTAGAAGGATTTCAGAAAGTAAATTATGAGTGTTCCTAACCTTCTCTAAACATACACTTAGTGGTCCCAGATGCCCTGAACTAGGGTTCAAATTTGAAATTAGAAAGAACTGTTGAGTGACTCGGTCACAGTATAGCAGGGGTTCCCAACCAAAGGCCCGTAGCCAGTGATGGGATGGAACAGGTTTGCACCAGTTCACCAAATTTGTGTTTAGGGTGGGTGGGTATTTGGGTGGGTGGGTGTATTTTAATGTAATTTTTATTTATTTATTTATGTAATTTATTTATTTATTTATTTACAGGTGTGTGGGGTGGGTTGAGGTGTGTGTGTGTGTGCACGCATGCACACACACACCCACGCTTATTTTTATTTATTTTTATTTTTCTTTGGCCCCGCCCATGACATCATGACATCATGATGTTAACTCTGCCCACACCGTGATGATATCACGGTGTGGTAGTAAATTTTTTGACAACCCACCACTGCCCGTAGCCCAGATCCAAACCATGGAGCCATTCCATGTGCCCCCCCCAGGACATTTGAGATACAATATGGCCACCCCTTTTGAAGCTGTTGGGACAAAATGGCCATCTCCATCGTGCAGACAAGGCAAAATGGCTGTCTGGCCCTCACAGCTGACTGAGAGAGCATGACCCAGCCCCTGGCTTGAAAAGGCAGGGAACCCCTGCAGTATAGGATACAGTACTTTCCTTCAGCATGTCCAATCATACTCAGCTACTTTTCTACTCAGGGTAGTTAGTACCCACCTGAGAAAAGCAATGGTCAGGTATGCTGAGGGCCATGGGGTTCTGTTTCAGTACTTCCATCCTTTTTATATGTAAGCCAAAAATGCATATTTTTTGTGAAATGTATAAACAGCGCATTTAGAAGCCGTGCTTTCTGGCAGATGTGCTCAGACAGGATGAAGAGCAATAGGAACGAGAGAAGGGAAGCCGAGTGCCCCAGGCCCACCACCACCAGCTTAATGTTGTTATACAACAGCCTCGGACCGCAGCTACATTTGTGGCCATGTCGCTTCCTGCACCCTAGATGGAAGCCAGGTCATCTATCCAGTGAGGGGCAGTAAAAAAAATTCGCTACTACACTGTGGGGGGAGACTACGTCGTGAGCAGAGCCTATGTCATGGGTGGAGCCTGCGTCGTGGGTCATCTAGTCATGCCTGCCATATGGCCATGTATACATCTGCAAACACAGGCAGCACTGGCTCTTTGGCTGTAAATGGAGATGAGCAATGCACCCTAGAGTCAGTTATGACTGGCTTTTGGAGCAAGGGAGACTTTGAACCACTTGCAGGGACAAAACCTGACAGGGCAGGGCAGGGAGGTGGGCGTGGGCACCCAATTTTGCTTTCCCCCCCCCGCCCAAAAGCCACCCAATTTCGCCGCCACCCGGCCCAGAGGCCACCCAATCTTACTAACCCCCCTCCCGGGGGGGCAAACCTGTTGCTGCCCACCACTGCATCTATCTCCTAATCCATTCCATAATAAGTACATTTAAGTTCCTTTTATTTCAATGGAACAAATTTCAGCATCTGCCTAATTTTCTGAGGAATCTAAAGGCAGTTACAAATATTTTATTTTAGCTGAAGAATACCCCTGGGCTTTTATTTGTGATTTAAACACCTAAGTCTGCAAGAACCCAATTAATCACACTGTAGTCCACAAGTGGGGTACACAGAAAGAGCCTCCTCAAAGATTTTGGTATTTTTGAACCATAAATGGGCGTACGCTGGTAACAGCAACCTTGTGTTGCCAACTAATCTTTCTCACACTAGGTCAGGCAAAAAGAACTATAGAATAAACTCAACACAAGGTACCTTTATTTTGGCAGTTTCACATCCAGCCTAGACATGGGAGAAGCACACAAGTACCAGCAGAAGGACAAATACTGAAACTGAAGTTCAAGTATTCAGATAAGAAGAGAGGACTCACTTGAGAAGGCCATGATGTTAGGAAAGATTGAGGGCAAAAGGAGAAGGGGGCAGCAGAGGATGAGAGGGCTGGGTGGCATTGTTGACGCAGTGAGTGTAGATCTGGGTGGGCTACAGAGGATGGCAGATGTCGGAGGAGCCTGGCATGCTGTGGTCCATGGGGTTGCCAAGGGTCAGACTTGACTGTGTGAATGAACAAGCACAGAAGACAACTACGTACTTATCAATGAAACTGTCATAGAGAGATGGATACATCTCTCAGTTTTGATTTCTCTTTCTTCTTTTGTCATTTTTCTAGCCCTTACTCCATTTTGTTTCATGGATCTGTTTGCATTTTTAAAAATTTCTGCCTGAAGGTTTACATGGATTTTCATACACAGTTATCTAATATATTCATTTTTCTATGCAATTTCCAAACATGTGGGGTTTTTCCAAGTACTTTTCCCCACCAGAATCCATTTATTTATTTATTATTTTCACCAATATGTGCATGTCTGTGTGTATTTTTCCATCATGAAGATTTATGTATGCATTTTTGACAGGAGAAATCCACTGAAAAATTGTGGAGTAGTGCAAGTACTGTATCAAGGGATACCGATTGTATCCTAGTGGACAGAGTGACAGACTAGAGCTCAGGAGGCCTGGTTTCAAATGCCTGATCAGTCATGGAAACTCACCAGGGGTCTGGAACCAATAAAACCACCCCATAACGATCTTGCTTACCTTGAAAGCCCTGTTAGGGTCCCTATACAATAGTTCTGACTTGATGGCACATAGTATGACTACCAAAGGATAACAGTGTTTCAGTTTGCATATGGATTCAGGAACATGTCCCCATCATTGGTATCCAAGAATGCATTTTCCCCTGAAGCAGGAAGAATGGCACTGGCATAAATTTGTTTAAGGTGGATCCCAGTTTGCTATTAAGTGACCCACACACTACGATCATCATGGAGCCATCTCTTGTGGCACATGTGAAATGAGACATGCAGGATTTGACACTGGGACTGCAATGGAAAGCCGCAGCCTCGAGGATATTATCAAGGTGTGCCTTCACAGCCGGTCCATCTGGCATGGCCTCTTCTTCCGCCTCCATGACCCTTGGCAATCAGAAAGTGGTTCCTTCCTCTGCTCATTTTACCATTGGGCCCAATAGGATGGTATGAACGTATAAATTGAATGAATTTCTTCTTTGTCACTTCCATGCAGATTGCTATGTCAGCCTCTTTCTTAAGTGCCAGATCATTGTTTGACTTTTAACCCAGCTTTTTCCCGATGAGGATAATCCAGTAGAAAATTGTCCCTTTTCACTTCCAAGTGATCTTGGAAGACAAGCATTAACATCTGATTTTAATGAAACTTGAAACGCTATTGTTTTCATTCTTCTAATGAAGCAGCTGAACCTTCCCAGGACTTTGTACAATTATGTTGTTGCGCATATGTGTATCTGTGTTTGAAGGTGCTCATTATCACAAGCGATGCTAACCTATTTACAGGATGTAATATTTATCCTCCCTCAGTGGCACATCAGTGCACCCCCAAATGCATAAATCTGAGAGAGGGGGAAAAACTTGAAGAAATCCAATCCTTCTCCTGGCTAAAGCTTCGCGTGGTAGAACTTGGCTTAGCTGGCTGCTTACATGTAACATTATGTTAACAGGAAAAGCCACTTGAAAGTCTGTTTGGCTCACTGAAGCCTCAAGCACACAGAGTTTAATCACATTTAGAGTATCGGTTTTTAAACCCTTTTTTAAAACCCTGCAAGGTGAAGAGAAGGCTGACATAAGCTGGCGAGAGTTCCCTCGCATCTTCCTTCAACATTTCAGAGTTTATATTTGTGTGAATGGTCCTCAGGCAGTCTGGCAGCAAGACTGGTTTTTTCCAAATTGGAAAGGTTCTTTCCACTGGCCTAGGTTACTGGCTGGCCTGTGGGGAAAGGCATACCGGCCGGCCACACTGGAAATGTAAACGTACATTCGGAATTACATAGAAACCATGTCCACTTGCGCTTGCATTTCTTTTTATCCCTATGCTGAAATGATTTCCCCCTCTTTGTATCCCTATTCTGAAATGATTCTCCCCTCTGTGTGAGCATACAAAACACATGGCATGAGTGAGATAAACCCATGTTTGGAAATGTGTGCAGTGGTCAGATAGATCCTGTACTCAGTGAAGAGGTGCGATAAGTGCAGCTTAAACTGCACAAAGTCACAGAGGGTAGTAACCAGCAGAGTTGTGTCCTTTTTGTTCGGATGGTATTCTTGATAGCCTGTAATCTGTCTCCTGATAGCCTTTAATGTTCGTGTAGATAGATCCTGCATCCATCATGGCCAGGTTGTCAGGGAGGTTGTGAGATGACCACAGTCTCCTTAGAAAAGTCTAAAGGAAGATTGGTGGTGTATAGGTTGGTGATGGTGAGGTATCCAAATCCCCCAACAGTGATAGGATTGGTGCTTGATACAATATAGGCCTAAGAGCATTGCCTGGTTTGAGTAGCAGACAGAAGGTGACAGACCCACACACAATTATTTCGCCTGCCTCCAGATTTATAGAACTACTATGGCACCAAAATATACAAATACATTCAGCAGGAGGGCTGACTTGGGTTTCTGGGAATTGAAGTCCAAGAACACCTAGAGTGCCAAGGGAGGCCATCACTGATCTTTCTAGGCTGAGACTGATGTTAGGATGAAAGTTGTTGAATTCCTGGTAGAATTTCTCCAGGGCTTCTTTTCTGTGGATTGCGATAAAGAAAATGTCATTAATGTATCTCAAATAGATGAGTAGTTTTCTTAGTTCAACAGTTAATACATTGTTGTTCCAGGTCAGCCATGAATATATTTGTATATTTTGGTGCCATGGTAGTTCTATAAATATAGCAGTCTTTAAATTGCCAGTTTGCTTCTGAGAGCAATTCAAGGTGCTGGTTATTACCTTTAAAGGCCTACATAGTAGTGGGCCAGGATACTTAAGAGACCGCATCACCCCAAGAACATCTGTCCATCCCATCAGAGCGGATTGGAGAGGCTCCTTGGTTGTGCCATCAGCCAGAGAGTCGCACCTCTCTAGCACCAGAGGGAGGAGGGCCTTCTCCGTGTCTGCTCCAGCCCTATGCCAACAGAGTTGCATCTCCAGACAGAGTTGCTATCCTTTAGAAAGGGTGTGAAGACCTGGCTGGTGGGGCAGGTAATGGGGTCTGGGCCAGTCGGTCATTCAAGCCTGCTGGCTCATTTAACTCCCCCATATCCCCACCCCACCCTGTGTTTTTAGTTGTATCTCTTAATCTTCTCCTATTTTAATCTTTTTATTTATTTATTTTTAATTTAAACTTTAACTTTTTACTACTTTTGTGATGGCTGGGTTTTATTGTGGGTTTGTAGTATTGATTATGTTTTATTTGTTGTCAGCCGCCCTGAGTCATTCGTGAGGAGGGCGGCACAGAAATATGATTAAATAAATAAATAAATAAATAAAATTGTCCCAATGTTTTTGTCTCTTGTTTTTGTTTTGATTTTGGTCTGATATATTGAGCTAGCTGCATCTGTGCATGTCTATTTTGCTGCACCTTATGAAATGGCTCCCAACATCCGTGGCAATCCAGGGAGCCTATTGAAGAGCATGAATGTGTACTGCCAGCCCAAATGACAACAAGGGAAGCTGACACCTTTGGTGATGTCACCATGCCAGCTATAGAGCTTTGACTGGACAGATTATGGCAGGAAGAATCCTCCTCAGGAACGGGGAGAAAAAGAGGTAAAGTTGTTGAGAAGTTCAACAGACAAGGGCAACCAGAAGAATTCTGGAGCAAATTTAGTAGTTGTTGTTGGGTTTAAAAAAAAAATAGAGGGGATACCAAGTCTCTTTTCGATAATATTTCAGTCACGTCCTTTTGGTGCAGAAAATGTTCCACCACAAATAGAGTAAAATAAAAAACTGGATGCAATCATGATTTCAAAATATATAGAACAAAAGGTTACTGAACAACCAGAGGGAGAGCTGCACTCTAACCTTAATCATGATGAAAAGGAACCATTTCTGGCAGAGAGGTCCGATGGTATATACACTCAAATGAATCCAGGCACAAAGCACAGGCATCTTTCCAATGGGTTCTTAAGATAAGGCTGGAGGGCATGGTCCTACCGTACTGACATAAGACAGCTGCTGTAGTCGGGCTTTGGCCAAGAGTCTCCTAGGAAGTCAATGGAGTACCAGATTGTTTATCTCAACGGTTGTTTCCAGACAGGCTCCAATCAGCTGGTCATGCTCAGAAAGTATCGCTGAGGCGCTCCTCTTAACAGAAATGGCATTCGTTGCCAAAAGAGTTTGTGGAAAGGCAACAAGGGAATAGTCAAGAGCAGGGTTGGCCCCCTTCATTAGGAAGATGGAAGGAAACACCCCAGGGAACATGTTCTGGGTGCTCAGAAAAGGAAGCAAGATGGGGAGACATTTTTCTCCTGCCTCCTTTGCCAAAGAATATGGCTGTCGAAAGAAACAATGTGCTTCCATTAATGGGATTTTCACAGTTTGTGGATAAAATTCTACAGCAAAGGGAATTCCCCACTAAAACAAGGATTCCATGCCCATTTTAATGGTTTTCGGCTTGCCACTAAAAATCCACAGGGCAATTTGCTCCAAGAGCTCTGATTACTATGGGTAGAACAGACTTCTTTTTCTATAAACATTCAACTTTAATTCACATCATCATCCTTTCTTAGGGGTCACTAAGATAGTTACAACTTAATGGCACATGAGATACCGTAAAGTTTGTTTGTTTGTTTGTTTGTTTGTTTGTTTGTTTGTTTGTTTGTTTGTTTGTTTCAGAGGCACCACAGACATATAACAACATACAAAGCTAAAATTAACATATCTAAAACAAAAAGGAACTAGATGACATCTGCCCAATATCAGGCCACATCATCAACCACATTTTCTTTTGCCAACCTATGGTCCTCCTCAGTGCACGTTGTGGGGCATTGTGTGCATTGTGTCATATGGGAGATAGTTTGTATTTCTCCGCATTCACACAGACTGTTGTCTACTTTCTCAGATTAGCCCTTGATCTTCCTACCCCTGCACACAGTCTATTTAGAGCTTTCCACACAGGCCATGGTTGTGTTTCCAAAGAGCTTGCTTCGACACACTCGTTCTGAGCAGCACTTTTTTGATGGAATTTTGGTGGAGGGATACCAGCTAAGTGATGCACTTTTTGTATCAAGGTCGGCTTGAGGCATCCTGTGACCAATCTCGCTGTTTCATTTAGGGCCACATCCACCTGCCCTGCATGCTTTGATCTGCACCACACTGGACTAGCATGCTCTCCTGCAGAGTAACATAAAGCTAGCCCAGAAGTTCTTAACGTGTGTGGTTGGGGCACCCCATCTCGTGCTAATTATTTTCCTCAAAAGATTGTTCCTGGCAAAAACCTTCTGTTTGGTATTTAAGCAGTGAGTATTTAAGCAGTAGGTGAGTGTTTGATCCAGGGCGACTGCCAGGTATTTGGGGGGTGTCGCAGTGTTCGAGCTTAATGTTTACTAAATTTACTACATCAAGTATTGATGTAAACTTACTGAGTGGTCTGTATTTGGGGGTTCTTCTTATGATGAAGGACTCTCTTGATAAGCAGCTGTGCTTCCACATTTACCGCTGCAATACCAGGGAGGGCTGTTGTATAGGTTTCCCCATTTATTCCATCAAATGTGTGAAAGTGGAGAGGCAGAGCCAGGAATTATGGTGATGTTAGGAGCATGGGGATTTTTTTTTCTTCCCCCTACTAAGCTGTTTCTGGCCAAGGTTTCATTGTCCTGCTGGGTTCTGCATTAGAGTCATCGAATAACTGAGTTAGAAGGGAGCCTGCCTGGCAGTGATAACACTATGGAGCCACACTGCATGATGATATCACAACATTGATGTCCAGTGGTGGGCTCCAAAAAAAATTACTACCACACTGTGGGCATGGTATGGTGGGCGTTGCACCTGAATTAGGACTATTTTATTAAAAAACTTGGATGGGCAGAGGGGCCAGCCAGAATTTCTGCTACCGGTTCTGGCGAGCTGGTGCGAACCTGCTGATGCCCACCACTGTTTATGTCCATTGTGAAGGGAGAGAGAGAAACTCGACAGTGTGATGTCTTTTTTTCATTAGCAGCAGTGACACTGTCTGTAAAGTCACAGACCATAGTCTTGCCTTTATTTTTGAAAACCGTGTCTGTGTTTTGAAATGGAAAGACGTGCTTGCCCATTCAGACACCTTCTCATGGCTGAAGAGAAGATCTGATTCATCGCACATGAAGAAGGAGAGTCAGGCCATGCAAAGAGAGTAACAGTCTTGTGCTTTCTCTCCCTAACCTGGGGCTACCTGAATATGTTGCGCTGCAGTCCTCACCATCCCCAGCTGCACTGGTTGTGGATGATGGGATGTGTGGTTTGGGAAGGTAATCTAGTGGGTCTAATAGTCAAAGGAAAGGAGATATTGGAATCAATAGTGATATTGTTCCATTTTATGGTTGACATTCAACCATTTACCAATGGGTGGACAGAAACCCTCAATGGGAAGCAATTCACACATTCATTTTCGAATCCTGCCACTCTCAGCCTCAGGTTGGTTGAAGCATATTTCTTGCTTTGTTAAATGATTTGTAGATTGTACAGATGGTCAGAGAAACATGATATTTTAGTTTCCTTTCCCTCCAGCAAAATGGAGTGCATATGCGTGTGTGTGTGTGTGCGCGCGCACGCACACACGCACGCACACACGCACACGCGCGCGCACACACACACACACACACACCTAATTTACCACAGACCCCATACTAATTTACCACAGACTAGGATATTCTTTCAGCATGAATACTGCACATTTGATGTCAGGGACGGTTTTTAGAAGTATGCAGAATTATCAAATTATATATAATTACTGCACACAAAAACTACATTAGGCAATTCCAAAGGAATCAGGCAAAGCTGCTCAGAGTGAGAATATGCTAACCAAGCTGTGATTTTCCCTCCCTTAGAGTTAATCAGAATCACTTACCATCACGTATGTGTAAAACACAAGAGACCTCCAACACAAATGCTTTAAGTGTTTTCACATCCAATATTATTTGCATCTTAGACCTTTAAACCTACCTTGCAAAGATTTCTTATGGGGTTAGAGAATGTACAAATGAATATGTGACATTTATGGACTATATCCAGCTGAGACAACTCTTTCCTTGTACAGTATCCCTGTTTCCAGGTCATTTCATTCAATGGTTCTCAACACTTATCCTTCCAAATGTTTTAAATGTCCAGCTTCCAGAAATTTTGGCCATTGGCTATGCAGCAGAGCTTTTGGATACTGAAGCCAAAACCACTGCTACTTTCATCTTCAACGGATCTGAAATGGACATACAGTACTGTATAGGGACACCAGTTTGACATGCTTCTGCCATTTGCCATATTATAATGCTACACTGAGGTTAGAATTGACAGGATTTTTGTTTGTTTGTTTATTAGATTTGTATTGCCGTCCCATTTGCCAGGGCGACTCTGGGCAGCTTACAAAACATATTACAAGCCCAACATAAAAACAGCCCCATAGAAATAATCATAGAAAGTCTCAGGTTAAAATCACTGTACTCAGTCCTCAGTTGAAGAAGAAGAAGAAGAAGAAGAAGAAGAAGAAGAAGAAGAAGAAGAAGAAGAAGAAGAAGAAGAAGAAGAAGAAGAAGAAGAAGAAGAAGAAGAAGAAGAAGAAGAAGAAGAAGAAGAAGAAGAAGAAGAAGAAGAAGAAGAAGAAGAAGAAGAAGAAGAAGAAGAAGAAGAAGAAGAAGAAGAAGAAGAAGAAGAAGAAGAAGAAGAAGAAGAAGAAGAAGAAGAAGAAGAAGAAGAAGAAGAAGAAGAAGAAGAAGAAGAAGAAGAAGAAGAAGAAGAAGAAGAAGAAGAAGAAGAAGAAGAAGAAGAAGAAGAAGAAGAAGAAGAAGAAGAAGAAGAAGAAGAAGAAGAAGAAGAAGAAGAAGAAGAAGAAGAAGAAGAAGAAGAAGAAGAAGAAGAAGAAGAAGAAGAAGAAGAATGGCTCTTTTTGTCAATACAGTATCATTTTCATCAAGTATTCTTAAGAACTCCAGTCTCTCCCAATTTCACCAGAAAGGCTGGCCTTACTCAAGCAGAATCTTCTGTCCTTGAATATTAACACAAGAAGCAAGATGGTAATTCCACTCTGCTGTAAAAAGCCATCTTTTTTAAAAAAAATATATTGCAATAAAAGTTTGTTTTAAAATGTTAACATTCCTGATAAGATGGGAAGAAAATAATAACAACAGTCTTTTCAGAAGACTAGCTGTTAGCTTTATAAAAGAAACAATATCAAGCCAAAAGAGAGAGAGAGAGAGACGCTAGTAAGCTAAAGACCATTCTCTGGAGTTTTGCTGACTTCTTGAAAGCAGAGGAAGTGGTTCACAGATCAGTGGGTGTTCTTTCTGTCTTTCTTTCTGTCTGTCTGAGGAAGGTCAGGACAGGCCTTCTTTCATTGTGCTGATTTTCCAGCTCCTGAAGGTCCTGACTAATATGTGGCTCTACCGAAATAGCTCCAATCATGAGTCTAATTGGCGATGTAACCAAACACAATTTCTAGATTAAATGTTAGCCAAAGAGTACACCCCATTCTTCAGTCCTGCCACAAGGGAAAAATTGCCAGGGTTGAAAAATTCACATTTTGGATCTGACAAACAAATTAAGGGACGCGACATGTTGTCTGTGCCGAGGAATCCATTTTGGGCTTTTTTATCAGAGCCACGTCAATACTATTGTAAAGGGTTCCATGGCTCTTTGTTTAAATCATTTTGATTTCAATACTATCAGATTGCGAAGATGGGAGTAAACATGAAGCATTGCCATCCTGCTTATTGTGGTTGTGATTGTGAACAAAAAACACACATTGCCACCCCAGGCCCCCCCCTCAAACAAAGACACAAGACAACTCTGTGGAATAAGATTGGCCACTTTATTAAGTGACATAAACTTTACAACCCTAACCGCATGGGCAATCAAAGCACGGGGGGGCCAAACTCCGGGGGGAGTTTTGGGTTGGGCCAAATTAACATAACCCCGCCCTAACCCAAACTCCTCCCCCTCCCCTAGGGCTCAAACACCCCCAAAATCACACCCCCACCCCCCGTGCTTTCCTCCCTACCCGACAATTCTGTCGCCCTAAACCCTTACTCATCGAGATGAGGCAGGCGAAAAAGGTCACCAGCAAAGCCAATCAGCCGAGACCCAAAAATTCCTGCCCGGCCCAAAATATTGCGACCAACTAAGCCACCTCGATTTTTAGGGTGGGTGGGCGGGCGACCAAATCCCAACCCACAAAGAATTAACTCGAACACAGAACACAGATCCCCAACACATGCCACTCCCCCAAAATCAAAACCACCAATCCCCAGCTTCCACACAGTTGTCTTCCGACCTGACCACCAGGGTGGGGCGGGGCGGCAAAGACCCTTCTCGAACAACAGTCACTGTCTCAAAGGTGCCCTTGCCACCCCAGGCCCCCCCCTCAAACAAAGACACAAGACAACTCTGTGGAATAAGATTGGCCACTTTATTAAGTGACATAAACTTTACAACCCTAACCGCATGGGCAATCAAAGCACGGGGGGGCCAAACTCCGGGGGGAGTTTTGGGTTGGGCCAAATTAACATAACCCCGCCCTAACCCAAACTCCTCCCCCTCCCCTAGGGCTCAAACACCCCCAAAATCACACCCCCACCCCCCGTGCTTTCCGCCACACTCCGGGGTTCCGCTGGAACTCCGGACCCCCCCCCCCTAGGAAAAACAGGCAGCCACCCCCCGGCGAATGTCTTTAACAAAAAACGAAAAACCCTCATCTGAAAGGGAGCTCCAATTGTCCACGAAGCACGCTGTATTTGACTTCAAGATGGCCGGATGTGAAATCACCCGCCCCCCCATCTTCAAGAAAACCCTGGACAGCCGGTAGTTCAGGTACATCCTGACTTGTTCCTTAGTCTCGAACCCAGGTTCCAATCTGTCCTCCTCGTCCCAGTCCTCGCACACCGGCAGGATCTCTGAAAATACAAATTTTGCACCGGGCCAAGCCTCTCCCAGCCGGGAAACAGCCTGGACCGCCCCTTCCACAATGTCTTCCACCCCTCTCCTGCCCAATTCATCCCCCCCCCACGTGCAGAACCACAACGCGTGGCCAAAAACCCCACGGCCTGGGAAACCATCTCCAATCCAACCCTTCAAAACCAATCCCATGCAACCCGGTCCAATGTACTGCACAATCGGAGAGTCCGATGCGCCTCCCCCAGAAGGATCGGGTGGCCCACTCCGCAGCCCCAGCTACGTGCTGATCCCCCATGATCCACACGTCGCCCCGCCACGGCGGTCTCGAACCTGTAAAACATAAACTCATAACAACATCAATAACTTAACACTCCCCCGGCAGGTCCCGAACATAAGACCGGAACCTGTCCGAGGTCCATCTCCCTGCTTTCTTTATATCCTCCACCCTATAACCCAGTGCCGCCAGCGTTGAAGCCGCCCCGATCCTAAAAGAGTGAGAAGCAAAGTTCCAGCCCACTATCCCCGCCGCCACCAATGCCCTATTAGTGACAGCCTTAAACTGGAACATAGTTAAAGGGGCTCCTCCCTCATGCACAAAGAAACAACCACCACCAGCCCCCCTCAGTGCCAAGTACTCACTAGCCCTTCGCACCGGACACAACTCCCCAATGTGACAAGTCCCCAGCACCAAGCACTTACCCAAACCTCTTTGGTCCGTCTTAGAGCTCCTTACAAAGATATACACCTTACCGTTCGCTACCACCACGTCCTCCAATCCCAAGGCTCTACCTGAAAAATCCTCCCTCGCACGCGCCACTAGCTCGCTAATCCGCAACGCTCCAAAAAAGGCAAACAACGCCGCCGCCTTAAATAACGCCGTTTCAAAACCGTCCTCACACACCGTCCCCCACACCCCGTCAAGCCTAAGTAATATGCCCGGGGAAAAGGGGGTGCGCTTATCCCCCCCCTCCCCGCCATCCTTTCCCACCCCTCTAATACCTTCTTGACTCTAAAATCTCCGGACTCATCCCTAAACCCACGCGACTTGGCATAAAAAGCTACCGCCGCCAGCTTCCCCCTAATCGTATTGGAAGCCAATCCCTTGTTGTGCAGCCACACGCAAAACTGCAGCGTATGCTCCACCGGGACCGGCCATACCTCCCCCAAACCCCCCTCCCTCCGAAACTCACAGAACTCCTTACACGCCGCCGCGTAGGACCTTCGCGTACTCTCGGCAATGGACCCTCTGAGAGCCTCCGCTACTTGCATTCTCCAAGAGCCCACACCTCGTCCGGCAACCTCCTGGGCTGAGGAACCGCCGAAGGCACCAACTCCCGAAACCTGTCCAATTGCTGTCGGGATAAAGCATCCGCAATGCAATTGTCAACCCCCGGGATGTGCCTTGCGACAAACAGCAAATTTAACTCTAAACATCTCTTCGTCAAAGCCCTGACCAAAAACATCACCCGTTTGGACTTGGAAGTAAGGCTATTTATCACTGTCACCACCGCCATATTATCACACCAGAAAATCACCGTCCTGTTCCTCCACCTGTGACCCCAAATCCATACTGCCCCCACTATCGGGAAAAGCTCCAAAAACGTCAGATCCCTCGTCACCCCCGTCTCCGCCCACCTAAGGGGCCACGTCCCACAACACCATTCACCCCGAAAGAATATCCCGAAACCCAATGCTCCTGACGCATCCGTCTGCACTTGAAACTCATCCCGGAGCAACAACCTCTCCCTCCAAAAAGACACTCCGTTAAAACCCACCAAAAATTCCTCCCACACCCCTAAATCTGCCCTAATCCCTTGCGTTAACCTAAGCCTGTGATGAGGTCTCCTTAAGCCCTCCATGGCATCACACAACCTCCTCAAAAATGCCCTACCCGGGGCTACCACCCTGCACGCGAAGTTAAGGTGCCCCACTAAGACCTGCAACTCCCTCAACGACACCTTCCTCTTACTTTTCATTACCTTGATTCTGTCCTTCAAATCCACCAGCTTCTCCTCCGGCAACCGGGAGCATTGCTGCTCCGCGTCCAACTCTACTCCCAAGAAGGAAAGCTTACGCGCCGGCCCCTCCGTCTTCTCATGCGCCAGCGGTACCCCTAACTCTTCACATACCTCCTGAAACAACTTCAGCTGCCCCAAACAATGCTCCTCCCCTTTTCCCGAACATATCAAAAAATCATCCAAATAATGAGTGACAAACCCCCCCCCTCCCGCCTTGGTAGCGTATACCCACTGTATGAACGTACTAAACTTCTCAAACAACGAACAAGAAATCGAACAGCCCATCGGCAATGCCTTATCCACATAAAATCCCCCTTCAAAAACGAAACCGAGTAATCTGAAATCCTCCGGATGAATAGGCAACAGTCTAAACGCCGCTTTCACATCACATTTCGCAAGAAAAGCCCCTTTTCCCGCCTTCCTGATCATAGCCACCGCCTCGTCTAAAGAAGCATATTTCACAGAACTCAGTTCCACGGGAATAGCATCATTCACCGACCCCCCTTCCGGGTAGGATAAGTGATGAATAAGCCGGTATTCCCCCGGCACCTTCTTCGGCACAAACCCTAGTGGCGAAATGTGAAGCCCCTCCAGAGGACAATACCTAAAAGGCCCCACTATCCTACCCAAAACCATTTCCTTTCTGATCTTTTCCCTCACATGTTCCTCATTACCCTTAACCGACTTCAGATTCTTATCAGCCGATGGACCCTTCACCCCCCCAACCACCGGAATACGAAAACCAAAACGAAAACCGTTCGCCAACAGCTCTGCGTCCTGCCTCCTAGGGTAAGACGCCAGCCAATGATCTAAGCTCTTCAAGTTAATTGGGCTGGGGTAAATTGAACCCAGGAGGCCCTTGCCCTCCAGGCCTACCCTGGTTTTGTCCTCCTCTCGCCGGCCCTCCTCTCCCCCGGCCACAAGCTGTGACCGGATGTGTGCCGCCACACTGCGAACACCCGTGTTTGAACCTACACTGCTTGCGGGCACAAAATCCATGTGAGTTAAATTCCCAGCAGACCAACCTGGGTTGAACCAGCTGCCCCCCAGAAACCCTGGGGGGCGTCAGAGGAGGTCCACGTAACACCATATGCCCACTGTCGTGCCTCTCCCCCAACAGCGGCCTGGCCGGAGCCAGATATTGCCACCAAAGCATGGAATGGGGCTCATCCCACCTAATATCCGGCTCCTGCTGAGCCAAAGAACGAAAGAATTCATCATATTTCATCCATGACCCCCCCCGCAAAATCCGTGTACGCCCTGTACACTATGTCTAAATATTTTAACAACGAAAGCGCCCTATCCGGCCTCTCATAAATAATGACCCCCATGTAAATCAAATAAGCCGGCAGCCAACTCCCCCAATTTCTAATAGGTTTCTTTCTCTTCACCAACTCCTTCTCCCTCTCATCCAACTTCTCCGCTTCCTTCACATCCACCTCCCGATTAAGCAAGGAAAACAGATCCACATATTCCCCTTTTAAAATCTTGTCTTTCGTAGCTTGGGACAAATGATCCCCAAACGGGCAGCGCCTCTTGCGCGCAGGCGCGCCCGACCCCGCATCTCCTCCCGCCAAAACCTTCCCGCCTAACGGCACCAACCCCCCCCCACTCTTCTCAGCCACCGCGACAGCCGGGGCCTCCACCCCCTTACTGCCGGCCCCACTCTCCTGTCCCCCAATCGCCACGGGTCCAGGACACCGTGCCCCATCCCCCTTGTCCTGTCCCCCACTATTAGCTGACCCACCCGCCTCCGTTCCTGTTTGTCTCGCACCCGCCCCCCCTGGTAGTACCGCACCCAACCCCCGTTCCCCCGATATCCTACCCACCCCCTCCCTATTTCCATAACTCTGAGGGCCGCAGGAGCAACCCCACGGCCACCCCCAATCACTCTGAGTTGCTCTGGAAGTCCCCGAGCCCCCAGACTCACCTCCTCCCCGCACGGACACCTCCTGGCTCGGCGCTAGCGCGCCCACTTCTGTCGCCTCGGCCGAACTTTTCAATCCGCCTCCCATATCGCTCGACGTATCCGCCAAGGAATCCCTCATGGCCGACTCGCCACGGCTAGGCCCCACCGGGCCCACCGCCCCGCCGGCCTCCGCCTCCATTTCTACACTCACAGGCCCCAATAACTCCTGCGACTGAGGCCCTTTCTTTCCTTCAATAAGCATAAGCCTCTCCTCAAGCTGCCTGAAGGCCTCCCTCCACGATCCTTTTCCTTTCTTGCCCCCTCGTCGGGTGCCTGAGCTTTGAGCACGGGGAACTTCCATTCCGCCCCCCGCCTCCTCCTCCAGGGACCTCATCCTGTCGTCAAAGGTCCCCAATTCATACTCCTCCTCAGACGACTCCTCCACCGCCTCCCTGGCTCCCTTCGGCTGGGAAGCCAGCTCCTCCGAGCTGACCGCCGCTTGCCCACGCTTTCTGGACATGGCCTACCACTATTCTCCCAAACAAAACACGTCCGCACCCGACCAAATCCCAACCCACAAAGAATTAACTCGAACACAGAACACAGATCCCCAACACATGCCACTCCCCCAAAATCAAAACCACCAATCCCCAGCTTCCACACAGTTGTCTTCCGACCTGACCACCAGGGTGGGGCGGGGCGGCAAAGACCCTTCTCGAACAACAGTCGCTGTCTCAAAGGTGCCCTTCTTCTGAGCTTTCCCAAACTGTCACTGATGGTCTTGGCCACAAAAGCAGGGAGAAACACTGCTAAGCAATACTATCCAAGGTCATGTCGTCTCTGTGGGCTTTGTGCCCATATCAAAAGGAAGAGCAACATGAGGAACACAGGATGCTGTCCTTCTGCTGAGACAAATCACTGGCCCGTCATTCCAAGGAGAGTTGACACCGACTAGGAGCATCTTCCCAGGATTGCATCAGGACGTTCCCCCACCCCACCTCCAGTTTCACCAGGGGTGAAAAGGGAGGGATGAACCTGGGACCTTCTGCATTCAAAAAGTCTAATTTATCTCAGAGGTACAGCTCCAACTTTAAATCTTCAACGCTATAACATTCAGTATTTATTCACAGCAGAACTCTGTTCTGAAAACACCACGTCTCAGGATTGAGAATCCAGTTTTGTTCGTTTTTCTACTGTATGTGCAATGTGCAAGGATACATACATCTGTATGTATAAAGTCTCTATGCCATATGACATTTAAACTGCTTGCCTTGCCCATGCTCCTAGCCTCAATGTCTTCTTGACGCAGATCGTTTCCTGTGTTTATGGAGCTTTGTTCCCGTTTTCATGCAAGGAAGTATTCAAAGATCCAATATTTCACTTGCCGTCTACATAGGAACAGTCTCAACAGGGCAGACTGTCCTTAGCTCTTGTGATCTATTATGCCATCTGAAAACAGGGCTGTGTGGTTTTAAGTTTCCTTCACAGAAATGCCTTTGGGCTCAAGGACAGTGAGCTCCACCATCCAGCGGCACACAGAGCCTTCTTCATTCTCTTCATTGGGTAAATCTTGGTAGGATGAGAACATTTTCAAGTAATCAACCTTCATATGTACTGTACATCATGGATGCTCTGATAAATAAATAGACCCTTGCATTACGTTGGGAACAATTTCTGAGCAGGGCTTACTTTCAGTGCATGTTTATTTAGCTCAATTAATATTCATAGATGACTTAAGCTTGGATGGCTCATGGACTGAGCAGGAGAGTGCCCATCCCCCACTCTAATCATGGACTGCCTATGCATATAAACGACCTCTTACTGACAATGGAGCATAGCACTCAATGCTTTGATCTCCATGCAATGCAACAATGAATCAAATGTATACAGTTTATTTAATTTGTTAGATTCGTAATTTGTCTCACCTTCATTGAGCTCAAAGAAGCATAAAGCACTCTTCTCTTAACTCTATCTTGCTAACAACCCTGTGAGGCAGGTAGGCCAGGCCAAGCGGCATTGACTGTCCTAATAGCATGCAGTGAGTTTCATCTGTATGTCTTGACTCCTAGTTCAATGTTCTCTCCACTAAACCACACACCTTGAATTGCTGTTATTAGATCAATTGTGGTTTTACCCAATTTAAACAAAAGAACACAATGGTGGCTGAGTTAGGCCTTTGATCTATCTTCTTATCACCTTGATGATTTTAAGTTCAGGGGTAGAATGCATAAAGGGACTGCAGTGGCTCAAGTGGCTAAGACCCTGACTGGAGGGCAGCAGGTCAGCAGTTCGATTCCTGAGTACTGCAGGACAGAATGAGCTCCCGTTCTCTGTCCCAGCTCCTGCCAACCTAGCAGTTTGAAATCAAGAAATTGAAAGTAGATAAATAGGGACTACTTTGGTGGAAAGGTAAACAGCGTTCCGTGTGCTCCAGTGTCTAGTCATGCCTGCCACATGTTCATGGAAATGTCTGTAGAAGTAGACAGTGCTGGCTCTTCGGCTATGAAACAGAGATGAGCACTGAACCCTAGAATCTGATACGTCTGACTTTTGAGCAAGGGTGACCTTTACCTTTACTTTAGAATGCATAAGGTGAAAACTATGAGCAAAACTTCACATGGTGAAAGATAGCCAATGATTATTTTCAAAGAGTTACTAGGGGCAACTTGGATTAGGATTGTGGTCTCTCTTTTTCGTGTCCTGATCAGACCCTGGACTGCCAAAACGAAGCCACTTTCTTCCCTTTGACGTTACCCAAACGCAAGTCCTCATTGGTGCATGTCTCTGGCAGCAATCTGCAGACCAGGAAATGGGCCAGACTCTGTGTCTCTCCCCATTCACACCGTGTGTTGTTGTCCACCAGCAGGTCCCACTTGAGCATGTTGGTCTTGCATTTCGACCCGTCCTATGAGAGCAGAGCATAGGGGCTCCCTAGTGGTCCCATCAGCCAGGGAGGCACATCTCACTGGGACCAGGAGGAGAGCCATCTCGGTATCTGCTCCAGCCCAATGGAACCTCCTGCCACTTGAATTGCGCCTACAGGCAAAGTTGCTTTCCTTCAGAAAGGCCTTAAAAATGTGGCTATGCCAGCAAGTGTGGGGTATAACTGGCACCACAACCCAACCCCGCTGGCTTATTTAGCCTTGCTGGATATCTTTATTAGTCCCACCCAGGTATTCTTCTTTTTAAGGGGATTGGGGAGGTTTTTATAAATGTTTTTCGATAGTTTTATAGTATTTAGTTTTAATTAGCATTGGGTATAGGTTTTAACTGACGTTGTGAGCCACCCTGGGTCGCTTAGGCGAAAAGGGCGGTTATATAAATCCAATAAATAAATAAATAAATTTAGGGACTCCAACCCTCAGCTTATTCAGGGTCCTCCAGGTGATGTAGAAGAGATTGAGATCTTCAGCTATATCCACCTTTAATGACGTTCCTTTCCCAGTGAGCTCCTTCCTCCTAATTTGTTTTTGCTCTTGCGTCCCCTCAAGAATGTTTGTTCTTGCCATAAAGCTTTTCCTGGAACTGAACCTGTGAACTTGAGGCTCGTACCCATTCAGATGATGTTGAGCAGCGGCATAGGGAGGGTTTCAGGCACCCGGGGCCGCAGACCAAACTTGCCAGGGGGGCCCACATGCACCTAGGTTTGCTGCCGCCCGCCGCCCCCACCTAGACATGAAAATCCTACCTCGGTGGGGACCAGGGGGCACTTTTTCCTCTTTTGGCACCTTCAGCCTCTTCCTCACAGCCAGCTTGTGGTGAGGCCCAGGGGCTGGGGCGGGGCGGGGCGGGCCCAGCTGGAAGCCCACCGTCAGCATCCCAGGCATGCAACCGCGCTGCCGCTGAACCCAGCGGCAGCAGCTCATTCGCCTTCAGCGGCAGCGGCGCCCAGGAAGGTCAAGAAGCGAGGCCGGCAGTCGCCACGGCGCAGCACCTTTGGCCTGAGCAGCGCCGGCCAAGCTGAGGACAACCCCCCACGCAAGGCCTGGCTGACGCTGCTCCGGCCAAGGGTGCTGTGCCACGGCAACCACCGGCCTCGCTTTCTGCCTTCTTGGGCGCCGCTGCCACTGAAGGCGAACAAGCTGCTGCCGCCAAGCTTGGAAGCGGGGCAGTCGCGCGCCTGGTCCTCCGATGGTGGGCTCCCTGCTGGGGCTGCACCATGCCACACCGCCCCAGCCCCTGGGTTTTGACCCGGGGCCGGCACTGGCGCAGCACCACTCGGTGCCACCAGCTGGCCATGAGGAAGGGGTGTCTGGGGAGGAGTGGGACGGCGGTGGTGGAGGGGGCATCTCCTGGTCCCCACTGCACCGTCAGGCCCGTGCTCTCCAGCCTGGGGCAGGGCCCAGGGTGGTGGCAGTGGGCCCCAGTGCCCAACCCCGTGGTGGACTTCCTGCCCCAGCCGCCAAGAAGTCAAGGGGGTGGCAATGCCGCCCCCTGCAAAGTGCCGCCTGGGATGGACCACCCCCTTGCCCCTCCCACGCTACACCTCTGGTGTTGAGGGTCGTTCTCTTCCATCGGACAGTTCTGCAAAGACTTCAACGAGCGGACCAAAGACATCAAGGAGGGAATCCCTTTGCCAACATTTATCACTGTGCGGCCTGACCGAAGCTATGAGCTGCGGATCAACAAGCCGACGGCCAGTTACTTCCTTCTGTCGGCTGCCGGGATCGAAAAAGGAGCATCAAACCCTGGTTCTGAGGTGGCCGGGATGGTCCCCGCCGCCACCGCTGCTGCTGACACACCTGCACCCATGGAGGAGGCGGACGCCGCGCCCAGCCCGGAACTCCCACCACCTGTGTCCCGAGGCCACGCTGGGGCAGGGGGCTTAAAAGCCCGACAGGACACTTTGCTCCCCGCCGCCACCGCTGCTGCTGACACACCTGCACCCATGGAGGAGGCGGACGCCGCGCCCAGCCCGGGACTCCCACCACCTGTGTCCCGAGGCCACGCTGGGGCAGGGGGCTTAAAAGTTGCAGGAGCGGCTGGACTGTTGGTATTGTTCGAATCTCGTGTAAATTTGAGGTTCTGTAATTTTTATTGCTGTTTGAAACTGATACCTATTGAATTTTGATAATGTAATGATGTTGAGATGTTTTGTAATGATTATTATTTTTCCTATGATTACATGTTGTGTTTATAATTTGTTTCTCTGTGCTTGTGAACCGCCCTGAGTCGGCCCAATCCGAGTAGGGCGGTATAAAAATTGGAAAAAAATAAATAAATAAAAAAAATTAGTTCTATCAGCATCTGCTGCTACTTCTGTCCTGATCTTAGGTGGAGCAAAACCAACAAGGGGGTCTATCTTCTCAACTGGTGTAGGTTTAAGGTTTGTGGTCATAAAGGGAACGAGTTCACCTGTTTCCCCATTGCCCTGTTTCTGCTGCAGAAAACACCCTCCTGCCAGCTGTAATCTATTCTGTGGGGGAGACCATGCAGGTACCTGTTTAGAAATTCAGTATGGGGTGGCTTAAGACATTTCACTGCCTGAGTTGAAAGACAAGATGGTCTCCCCCATTATCTCCACTTACAGAAGCCAACGAGAGGGTCAACATCCTCACCCTTTGCGCAGGGCGGCTGCTGGTGGTTGTCTGGAAGAGGCTGCTCCAACTTCCACGAGGGAGGAGGTCGGGGCGAGGGAGTGCTGCTGTCCCCTGCTGCTTCGCTCAGTATCTGATGCCTGAGGCAACCGTCTCATTCTGTTCAGTGTTAGGACCAGCCTTGCCTCATACATGGAGCAATCAGAAGTTATGCTTTTTGGATCAGAAACATGGCATGGGGGAAAGAGTTAAATTCCCTTTTGCTAGTGATGGGATTTCAGTCTAAATTGCATGCACAGATACACTCCCATTACCAACCCAGCTCCCTTTGCATATCAAGGGGCAAACAAAAATGATTTGTATTAAAAAGGAAAATCTTCAACTTCCAAGAGGTCAGGCTGGGTGAAGGGAAGGCTGCTTTATGGAAGACTGGGGCACTTCTTCAAAGGGTATGTCATGGATTGAGAAAAAAGAGAGTTGTGGCACAACCATTGGGGTGTGTGTGTGTGTGTGTTAACGTCTGATATTTGAAACATCTGAAAACTGTTATTTTCTTTTTGGGTTTTTTCCCCTTAGTTGAGGTTTATCCTGCAGCTTCATAAACTTTCCATTTCAAATTAAAGAGCTTCCTTTTAAAACTATAATAAACTTTTATCTTGAAAAATGGTGTGTGCCTTTTAATCATTTCAACATATTTACTTTAATTGGGGTTTTAAAAGCTCACAGCACTGTTCTTAATTTGGGTTGTGAGGTTTCCTCTGTGCTTAGCTAACACCAGCTCCTTCTAATACCCCTCAGACGATTGGGAGAGTTGGCTTGGCATAGCTAACTGCCATCTTAGAACTTACTGAGTCCATTTTAGAAGCCAGCACGGGTCAGATCTTTTTGTTTATTCCCACTTGCTTCACACATGGCATAAATTTGAGGTTATGCCAAGGGATTTCCAGCCACAGCATCTACTGTTAAGTAGGCCTCCTACCAAGAGGAGCATGAAGGTCTCCAAGAAACCTGGAGACTGAGATGACAGAAGGGGTGGTAGTAATGGCAATTCTTGTTGTCATGCTTACTGTCTTTGCTGTGGCTGTGTGCTGCCCATTTAAGAAGCATTTGCAAACATTGACAACTAAAATAGATTGACAACCCATTTTAGATCTAAGGTTGAGAATATCTGTCAGGACCGGGACTCTGTGTGGATTTCAAAAGATCTGAAAGTGATGGCCAATGCCCCGTCTTGTCAAATTAGATTGGATCAGTTTCACTTAATAAAACCTGATGGTGTGGATAAACCACCACTTGTGCTCTTGATCTTTGCCCATCATGGCTCTTAAAATAAGCAAAGGAGTTGATTAAAAAATAGTCTAGGTCAGGGATCTGCAAACTTGGCTCTCCAGATGTTCTTGGACTTCAATTCCCAGAAGTCCTGATCAGCAGGCATACTGACTTGGGCTTCTGGTAATTGAAGTCCAAGAACACCTGGAGAGCAAAGTTTGCAGATCCTTGGTCTAGGTACATCATACTAATGCATCCCTAAGGGAAGATATTGTTTACCTTCCCATTTGAAGGAGACTAATATAAGGCCCATTCAGAAGAAACTTAATTTAAGCAACTGATGAAATCATGAACTAACAGAAATGGCTGTCATTCTACTTTAAAACCAAAGACTATTTGTTGAAGGTCAAGAGTGGCACAGTCACTGCAGAAGTGAAACAAATGGGGTCCCAGAGGGTAGTGTGCTGACACCATTGGTTTTTAAACATCTACACAAATAATCAGCTGCTCTTCTCATACATCAGGAATTTCATCTGTGGTGGTGATCTTGCCTTGACAGTCCAGGGGAAAATCTTTGAGTCCGTTGAGTTCCAGCTAACCTCTTCCTTAGAAGATCGTTCCTTATATAGTCAAACCTCGCATAAAGAGTGTTTCGCTTAAAGAGCAACTCACTTAAAGAGTAGAATTTTCTCTGAAGGTTTGCTTTGGTTAACAAATAAAACCAACCAAAAACTTGCTTAACAAATAAATGGGGTTTGCAACCCCCACACACACACCAGAAGTCACAATTGGTCACTTGCAATGGTGTTTCATTTAAGAGCAAACTCGCTTAAAGAGAGATCCTGTGGAACCCGTTATGCTCTTTAAGCGAGGTACAACTGTATTACCAAAAAAATTATAAACAATTTAAAAACACAGGTCTGTGCCTTCCACTTAAAGAACAGAGAAGCAGAGAAGAAGCTCTGACTTAGCTGGGAAGGCAAGATTCTGGAACACTGACCCACATCAAAGTATATGGGGCTCTGGGACTTACTCTGGATTAAACCCTGATCTACAAAAAGCATTGTCTAAACACCAAACAGAACGTTGTCAACAGAAATAACATACGGTCAAACCTCACATAAAGAGCGCTTCGCTTAAAGAGTAACTCGCTTAAAGAGCAGAATTTTCTCTGAATGTTCACTTTGCTTAACAAATAAAACCAACCAAAAACTCACTTAACAAATAAATCGGGGTTCGCAATCCCCCCCACAATTGGTCACTTCCAATGGTGTTTCACTTAAAGAGCAAACTCACTTAAAGAGCAATCCTGTGGAACGCATTATGCTCTTTAAGCAAGGTACAACTGTACCTAGAAAACTGCCTGGTTGAAGCCAAGGTGAACAAGCAGAAGCAAGAACA
The DNA here is from genome assembly GCA_030440675.1 of Furcifer pardalis. Taxonomy (NCBI): domain Eukaryota; kingdom Metazoa; phylum Chordata; class Lepidosauria; order Squamata; family Chamaeleonidae; genus Furcifer; species Furcifer pardalis. The sequence goes on from CP126894.1 coordinate 163,225,138, forward strand.
GTTTTGCCCCGTGCTATCCCACAGGAGATTATGCTGGTGCCATATGGTATAATCATAATGCATCATATAAATCCATAGTTCTAAATTGTGCAACATTCAGATTTGCATAAAGAATGAAAGCACAATCCACGTGCTATTGTGTAGCACTACAGCAGAGTGCATCTGTCTGTGTACCTGACAAGAACAAATGCATCTAGGATTCAAGGGGATACCTCCCAAAACTTACATTGTACCTAGTAAGTTTTATGGACCTGGATCTCCTCAAATCCCAGTCCAGTATTCTAGGTAAAGGTAAAGGTAGAGTCAGATACAACTTGCTCAAAAGCCAGTTGTATCTGACTCTAGGGTTCAGTCCTCATCTCCATTTACAGCCATTTACAGCCGCTGCTGCTGCTGCCGCCGCACCCGCGCCCTCCCGGCCCTCGTCACCGGCCGGGAGGAAGATAAAAGGGGCTTCCCTAGGCGAGGGAAGCCCAAAAACGCCGCCGCTGCTGCCGCCGCGCCCGCGCCCTCCCGGCCCTCGTCACCGGCCGGGAGGAAGATAAAAGGGGCTTCCCTAGGCGAGGGAAGCCTGAAAACGCCGCCGCTGCTGCTGCTGCCGCGCCCTCCCGGCCCTCGTCACCGGCCGGGAGGAAGGAAGGAAAAAAAAAGGAGCCTCCCTGGCCGCGGTAGCGGCAGGACTTCCCCCGGCAGAGCATTCCTCGCCCCGCCGCCACGGAACACACCTGCGTCCGGGGGAAGAGACTACCGCCGTGCCCAGCCGGGACTCCCTCCCTCCACCTCTTCCGGAGGCTATGTTCAAGGGCCGCGGCGGTGCCAGGACTCTCGATAATTGTTAAATTTTTTTGTGCATATTTGATGAATTTTGTAGTTTTATTGTTGTTGAGATTGATGCTTATTGAACTTTTGTGATGGAACGATGTTGAGTTATATATTGTATATTTATGTGATGTGTCTATGAATTTGTTGTTTACTCTGTGCTTGTGAACCACCCTGAGTCGGCCCAGCCGAGTAGGGCGGTATAGAAATTGGAGTAAATAAATAAATAAAATAAATAAATGAGCCAGCACTCTCTGTGTCTGCAGACGTTTCTGTGGACATGTGGTAGGCATGACTAGACCCTGGAGTGCACAGAACACTGTTACCTTCCCACCAATGTGGCCCCTATTTATCTACTTGCAATGTCTTGCTTTCCAACTGCTAGGTTGGTAGGAGCTGAGACAGAAATGGGAGCTCATTCCATTGTGCCTCACTCAGGTCTCGAACTGCTGATCAGCCGACCTTCTAGTTGTCACGTTCAGCATCTGAGCTACTAAAGCCACCGCAGCCCCCTCCAGTACTCTAACATAGCCACTCTATCCCACCACTGGATCTCAGATTCCTAACAAATCAACTTAAAGGGATGACGAAGTCCTTGCCTGGGGAATTTGGGTGAAACTAATGCAGCCACAGCGGGGACAAAAAAACACCTTCCAATGTCCCACCTTCCAGAGGGGTTGTTTTTTTTTTTTACACCTCTATGTAATTTTAGTCCTGCTTTGCTGTAATGCAGGAGCTACTTGTGTGGACCTTAGCACTGTGTTGTTCTGTGCAGACTTCTCAGGGCCATGTGTTATTTGAGGCTGTATCCTTATGGGCCTTGTGCTGCTGCTTGATCTCTCTCTCTCTCTCCACATCCTGTGGGCAAGTAAAACAAAGAATTAAGGGGAAAGACAGTGAAGTAGGCAGGGAGGGTTGAAAGAAGAAGGCACTTTGCGTCCCTGCATGAAACAACAAGGAGCAATTCTGGATGGATGTGAACGAAAGAGACAGTTGTACCTCGCTTAAAGAGCATAATGTGTTCCACAGGATTGCTCTTTAAGCGAAACACCATTCTAAGCGACCAATTGTGACTGCTGGGGGGTGGGATTGCGAACCCCAATTTATTTGTTAAGTGAGTTTTTGGTTGGTTTTATTTGTTAAGCAAAGCAAACATTCAGAGAAAATTCTGCTCTTTAAGTGAGTCACTCTTTATGTGAGGTTTTACTATACTGAGATGCCCACATGCCCACTAGTACTTCCAGGGGGGTGAGGGGAGCAAATATGGGCATAAATACCAGAATGGACAGCCCTTCTGGTCTTACACCTCATATGCTACAAGACTTTATAGCTCATGTGCTGTGAGGCATGGTACATTTTCTAGAAAGAACAAGAGCACCACCAGAACAATCCCAGAATGACCTGAGGAAGCCATACAGTGTTAACAAGCCCTAACCTAGAGGTTTCATGGACAGAGAGGGCTTGGCATGGGGTAGAACTGCTTCTCGTGATTTAGTGTAGTTGTTTGTGAATGCTGGAGACACCTTGAAATAATGCGGATGACTGATGTGAAGAAGCAAGCTAGAAAAGGAATACTGCAGAGATTTCTTTGTTGTGCTCAAGGACGCATTTAAAGATATGCAACACCTCTTTTTTGAAAAATGCCCATGCTTTTTTTTTTTTTGCATGATATTGTATAGATTTTTTTAAAAGAACCTGGAATACAATTAGCTGCATGCACAATAATTGCAACCATTGTTTGAAGTTAACCACTTTGCACATTCACTTGACTGTGGTACATCTAAAACCTTGTAATGTTCTCCGAAGGTAAGAAAAATCCTGAGAGAAATTATACTTACAAAACTTTAAACAAAGTAAAAAGTGGAGGGGGGGAGGGGGGAGATAATGGGAGTGCTGGCTAATCATCCAGCCATCTCGAAAGTTCTCTCCGTTGATGGTGATGGACATTGGATCCATGCTCGTTTGGAAACACCTTGTGACCTTTTTCCTTTAAAAAAAGGGGGGAAAGACCAGCCGTTCTCCACAAATAACAAACACGCACAGCAGTAGTCACACTGAGTTATCCGTGAGCATGAAATTCAGTCCTATAAACAATTTGTCAAAGGGGTTTTGAGTCATGGGCTAATTAGTAACAACTGATGTCTGCATATGGATGGATAAAGCATGAAGATAAATTAGTTGAAAATGTGGTGAATTAAGTGCTGGCTGGGATAGATCAAGCTGATTTAGGGGAAATTGTTTGTAGAGGTCTACATCTAATGCGGTGCTAGCAGGCACCCGCTAGTGTGATGATACAGCTCTCTTCCCCTCGCCTTCCTCTCTAGAAGCTTTCCATACTGTCTCAAAATTGGCTGCAGATGGTTTCACAGCCGTGAAGCGCCAGTTCTGGTGGGCGGCGGGGGTGTGTGTGTGTGTGTGTGTGTGTTACCCCAGGAGTTTCAGGCAGGATCCTGTAAGGGAAGCCGGGTCCACCAGCAGAACCACTGAATCCTGGCCAGAATCTTTTGGCCAATTCTTTGGATAAGCATGGCTTTCAGTCTTCAATACAGGGGTGTCCAAACCTTTTGGGCCACGGGCCAGTCATGTGGTTCAAGGAGCCCAAACTATGGCCCAGGGCCCGGCCCCTGGCACCAATTCATCCGGCCCGCAAAGCCCTCATCGCTCCTGGAAGCAGAAGTACTTCCGCTTCCAGGAGCAATGAGGGCTTCGCGGGCTGAATGAATTGGTGTCGGGGGCCAGGGCCGGCCCCCGCCCGGGCCAGAGTTTAGACACCCCTGTTTTAAGACATGGGCTACATTATACAGGAGTGGAGTGGAATTACAATGGCAGGATCCCTGTCAATTTATGCTCATTATATTTGTATGCTGAAAAGAGAGAGACCGTATTTTTGGCTCTTGGTTCCATGGGGTGGGCTCAAGTGAGCATGGACTCACCAAGTGCACAATCTTTATTTGCACTGTCAAAAAGATGGAGTGTCCAACCACACCATACTCAGGTCACTGCACAGTTGGTGCACATTGTGAGAGTTTAGCTGCAAAATTCCAGGAATTAGAGATGAATGTTAAAGTATTTTACTCTAGTTCCCTGAATCCCTCAGTCAGGATTGCCAGTGGCCATAATAATTAAGGGATTTTGGGAACTGTAGTCCAGAAGAATTGAAAGAATCCATTGTGGTACAATATTCTTCTGATGAGGAGGAGGAGGATTTTTCCAAGATCAGATCATGTGTGTTTCAATTACAAGCAACTTGATGCACAGCTGAAGCCATCCTCTGTGCATAGGACTGGGCATTGGGTGTCACAAGGGGAGCAGAAGGCTAAGGGGTGGCCTTTGTGACCATGATGAAATTACATCAGTGAGGAAAGAGGGCAGAGGAAATCTCTGGTTACGTTTCTATCCAAACTTTTTTCTCTCCATTATGGAACTCAAGGCAGCATAAACAATGTTCCTACTTTCACGGGATCTCTCTGGATCTAAGGCTGCTCAGAGTCAGTCCAATGGTTTTACACCATAGGTCCAAAAGCCAGTCCAAGGCATTTTTCTCTCCAGAGTGGACAAAACAAACCAATTGTTCCATATATGGAGACCAGTCAGACCAGCAATTGAATCTTCGTTCATTGTGGGAAGAGTGTCCACTATTCTTGGGCAAGACAATAGACTTGATGGTCTGGTACCACTTCCACCTGCCAAGCCATCTCTGCCAACTGCAAATGTCTCACTTTCCTTCATGCTATGGACAGCCCTTTTGGACTTACACCTCATATGCTATGAGACTTAATAGATCATGTGCTGTGAGACACAGGTACATTTTCTAAAATGGACTTGGCTCATACAAAGGAAAAAAAACATACAAACAGGGATCCTTCCCATCTGTCTACAACATGCCAAAGATGTAGAAAATCATCTGGGTCAAGTAACAAAAGCAGGCACAGATAAACATCAATTCAACAAATCGGAGAAGATATAAAAGGGTGAGGGTGCAGAGGTTTCTGAAGGGCTGGTCTTCAGAGGGAAATCTGCCTGGCCTTATCCTGCATTTTAAAATAAATCTGAAAATGGTCTTGAACTTCCACCCTGATTTGCAACTCCTGGTGTACTTGACTTTATCAGAAGTGGAAGAATATGGGCATTTATAACTGCACAAGCAACTCTTTGACTACCAGAAGTGAGAGGTGTGGAGAATCTTAATTAGTCTCCCCCTTTTTGTATTGTCTACTCTGTTGATTCTCCCGAAGTAGAGTCTTTGATACCTAGTCTGTTCAAGCTTTCTTTGCAGAGTGATCACCTTCTCACAAATGCTGCTGCAACTGAAAGTCTCTATCTCTATCAGCTATGTAACGAATGTAATAAACACTCATCACATCACTGAAAACATCCACTGGCGTTTGATTCCAGGGATAATTCAAATCCACACAAATTTGGAGTTTCAGGTTGGCCCCTGATCCTCATCCGGGGGTGGGGTGGGGGGGACACACACAATCACCAAGTATTTCTTCCCTTGGTTAGAATGTTTATTTGGCTCACAATCACTAAAGCCCTTGGGATGATTTAGAATTATAAAAACAAAACCAATCAATATAATCACTGATTTTGCAATAAAAAATAAGCAAATCACCCGAAACAATGTCAAAATGTTAAAATATTAGAAAGTTAAGATATTAGAGTGTTAAGAGCTAGCAATTAAGCTTGAACAATCAAACCAAAAATTGCTTCAGGAGAGGGTGTTGGCATCATGTAACTAGTTGCAGATAGTACTGTCTTATGGCATTGAAACTGATAACAATTAAAGCAGTTTTGCATTTGATCACCAAGTTCAGAGGCAACGTCTGTCCTATTGAAGCAAGCGTTGGTCCTTGCTAACATTTAATATTTAATTTGTTGGAGTTTCAAGCTGAAAGTCATTTACAGCGGCATAACTCAAACCCATATTTATATACTGTTGTACTTCACTTTTCATCTAATGGCCTCCATGATATACAGAAATTCTCTATTTGATCAGCGGATCTGACTCCAGGGGCTTCATGGCTTACAAACCACAGTCAACTAATAAGCACCCTGAAGCTTGTTTGCTAAAACAGATCGGTGCTGGCAGACATTCAAATGCTCTCGCCTTTGAAAACTTAGAGTTCTTAAGTTGCCAGGCCTATTGTGTGGCAAGAAAGACAATAAAAAGCTCAAAACCCGTCCAGAGACTCAAACAATTAGACGTATGCTAGTTATACAGCTGCGGTAAAAGGGATTGCTTGTTTCGACCAGATAGATAATTCAGTTTCTTTCTTTGGGTCATGTTTTGCTAGAAACCAAAAGAAATCAGAGCATATTTGAATGCATACTAATTGCAGGGCTTCCCTTGTAAAAAGAAGCACAGTTTCTAGACAGTATGGAAACATCTGTCACCTGGGCAGCAGTAGACTTTCTCTTCCATGTTCATGGGGGGAAATAGAGGGAGGCAAAAGTTATCAGGAACTTTTTGGTATGGTTTGAAGAGATGCTTAGTTTTATCTGGTGCGATCACACTATTGCTAAATCAATAGTCAGTTTATTTTTTAAAAGATGAAACAAAAGGGACTCATTGTCTGTTTCAATGGGATACTCCTTGCACAATTTGGTTCTAACACAGGATGAAATTCACCAGGTCAAGCCATGAAAACTGAAGCAGCAAAAGATACAAAGTGGGCAATCAAGGCAACCTTCTGGACATTCCCGTCTGCTGGAGGACAAAACTTTATATACAGTACTTGTAACCCTTCCTTGCTGTCTCCTTGAGAGTCTGCTGCCTCATGCGGAGTGGAGGGCACAATCCCATTCACACAGAGGAGGTAAGATTCAAATGCCAATACAATTAGTTTCTGACCTGGGGGTCGGGGTGGGGTGGGGAGGGCCCCATTTTGACTTTTGTCCCAGGCACTGCAAAAACTTGGACGAACTTTGATGCTAAAGCCAGGAAGAGCTTCCCAGTAAACAGACTACTAGTTCCATCTTTCAGTTCTAGAAATCACACTTTAAGAAGGATACTAGCAAACTAGAACAAGGGCGACAAGGATGATCAGGGGATTATGAGGAGAGAGAGAAGGAAATGAGCATGATTAGCTTTCAGAAAAGGAGACTGAGAAATGATCACCCTTTGGGTCTCTTCTCAGTCATCCCAGACTGCAGGACACACATAATAATAATGGACTCAAGTTACAGGAAGTCAGATACAGTATAGGCTGAATATCTGGAAAACCTTCTGAACTGCTAGTATGACAATGGTGGTAAGTACTCCAGAAGGTGGTAAGTACTCCAACCCCTGAGGCATTCAAGAGGAAATTGGACAACCCTCCATCAGATCAGCTTTAATGTGAATTCCTGCATTGAGCCAGGAGGGGGGACTTTCTTTGATTCCAATGTTCATGGCACATCCCAGAACAAGATACCACGTGGAACAAGATACCACATCAGATCCCTTGTAGATAAATTATTTTTCTAGCCCTACAACCTATTGGGTTGTTGAGGAGAATCCAAACAATTTCCACTAGATAGTAGGAAGTGAAGTAATTTGGGAGTGAAGTCATTCTCCAACACTCTGAATTGCCCCAAGACCATTTCACTGCACATCACACAGCAACAAATGGTGACCTCTGGCTCATCCAAGCCAAGGTGCATCATAGCTTTGACATGTGCTGATAAAAACAATGCTTGTTTGTTAAAGAGAATTAATTCATTAACATCAAAACACTAGGATAAATTTACAGTGTTTCTCTGTTGATTGAGTTGTTGAATTAAAAACCAGCTAAAAAAATATTCCTGCAATTACATTTAAAAGTAATAAATAAAAGTAAACACCGCTAATTACTCAGCATTGATGATACACTCTAAATCTGTGGTTCCCAACCTTTTTTTGGCCATGCCCCACCTAAGCATCTCTAAACTCCCGATTCCCCACCCCTGTGACATATAATTCATATTATTCTAAAAGTGAACTTTTAGTCATGTGGAGGAAGCCTAAAAGGCCATTCACTGCTAATAACTAATTCTCAAATTGCCTCCCTTAAAATCTGTGGACTTGATCCACGAAAGCTAACAATAAAAATATAGCAGTTAGTCTTTAAAGTGCTACAGTGTTTTTTTATTTTATATTATTTTATTTTATTTTGTTTTGTTTTCTGATATGCCTTAAAATCAAATTGCCCTCCTGTGGGCTGTGTGGGAAACATGGCTCTAGATCAATGGCACTCAACTTTTGTTCTTCCAAAGGTTTTCAGTTTCAGCAACCAGGAGCTCCAGGTAACAGACCCACTGGTTAGGAATACTGGGAGTTAAACTCCAAAATATATGGCAGGAGGGCCGTAAATAAGGTGGGACGACTGGCCCTTTCCTCCAGGTGCCAGAATGCAGAGGGCGCTGAAATCTAGGAAGATGACTGGTAAATTTTATGAAAATATGTGTGAGTGTATGCTAACAATGTTTGATTTCCTTGTTCCTGAAATTAAAAAAATATATCTTTCCTTTCTTACTTTCCTTTACTTACTTTATATTTAGAGGGGAACACCTCATTTTGCTCCCCCGCTTTTGTTTTTGTTTTTTGGGAGAAAGAGACTCTTGAAATTTTGGTGTGGGCTCACCCAAGTGCCAAAATTCCTAGCTGCTTCCCTGTCTGGCAGGCCAAACGATGGCAGCATGGATTTTTAAGATAGCATGGAAAGTGCAAAGAACCTGGCAGAAAGTGTGTGTGTGTGTGTGTGTTGTGTCACCTTGTATCCATTTCCACCTCAGAATGTTTCACTTGCATTTTCAATTTGCAGAGCAAAAAGGCAGTGAATGGAAGAGAAGCAATCCATTACTTTATCGGAAAGCCGGAAGCACATAATGTTTATTAATAAAGAGCATGGTTTACATACATTTTACTATTATTGACCATAAACTGGTGTATATTACAAGCAAGGGTGAAATTACTGGCTAATTAGCCTGCAAAGATCATGTTTAATGGAATGTATAAATCCAGCTTCTCTCTACCACCATAAGGGTCTTATTCATTAAATGTGCACATAGGCAGTCTTTATGCTGAAACAGGGGATTTTGATATATAATTCAAGGTTAAATTATCCACCTTGAGATCTGCAGAATCAAAACAGCTTAATGCTGCAGTTCTTTTGACTCTAGAAATGAGTCTGTTTTAGAAATGAAGGGTCTTTTTTAACCACATATTGGGGTGGGGGTAGAGGGGCAATAAGTTCAAAAGCAGTTGCCTGCAAAGAGTAATGCAGACTAACCAGGGCTATGGCCAGGGGGTGGCCAGGGTGGGTTTTGCCCACCCTGAGTTAGCATTTTGCCCACCCTCAAACTCCTGGATGCTTATATATATATATATATATATCTCACACACACACACACACATGACATTGTTGCCCATCCTGGAAAAAATATTCGCTCACCCACATCTAGAATCCTGGCTATGGCCCTGAAACTAACTGTACTGTATGACCAAAGATCAGCATTTTCATGGGGCACCAGTTGATTTCACTAGGAGTTAACCATGTATGGGACATATTTTCTCTTGGGACAAGCTCTTCCCCTTGAAACCATTGAGAACTTGGTCACAGTCAGAGATGGAAATGTAAGCATAGCGGGGTGTATGGGTTTCAGTTTGTTTTGTTTTGTTTTTTGCCTCCTTGCGAGAAGTCAGATCCTGAATGCCCAGACAAGACATTCATACAATTATTGACAAAGAAGCTTTTGTTCCAGAATACTGTTCTCACTAACAGCTGAGTATCAACATTTCCTTCATAGGCTACAAACTTAGCTGGGTGGTGGCAAAAAAAAAATAGTTTCTTTTGGATGTCTCTGACTATTTACATCTATTTTTTCCAGCTTCAGGTTTGGTTTTGTGATGGAAATTGCTTTGGTCGCAAATGTGCCAGGCAACATGTGATGTGAGATAGAGAGAGGGATCCTTGCTCTGCTAAGTCTTCTGGGTCTCTCAGCAGCCTTCAGTGCCATCAACAGCTTTGTCCTCCTGAAAGGTCTTACTAGGATAGCGGTTACAATGGATCTCTAGGGAGCTTTAACGTTACCCGATCCATCCCATAGGATTTTAACATGCATCGGATAACACTAAAAATCGGATAACACCAAGACTTGTGGAACCAAGTTTTAGCGTTATCCAAAGTATTACTGTAAGTGGGTTTTTGGTTGCAGTTTGCGCACTTGGTCCCTAAAAGGTTTTGCCATCACTGCCCTAGAGAACATAATCAATGTCCTATGAAGATGAGAGTTGCAGTATAAAAAGAATAACAGCAGGGCCCCACTCTTCCTTTCTAGTTGCTCTTTTCCTACACCGCAGACAGGTTTCAAAAAGTAGGGCTGGTGGTAGATGGTTCTGCTAAAAGCCAGCCGTCCTATTCGGCTGAATGAAGCAGACTGATTAAAAGGCAGATAAAAGACAATCATGAATATCTGAATGAGATTCCTACTTCCCCAGAAAGTAATGCCCTCACCCAGTGTGGCAGGAAATCACTTGTTTGATGGTGAGAGTTCGAATTTATTTTAATGGTGTGTTATAAGACATAATCAGTAAGTTTTAAAAATCCGGGACTTTAACATGATTTTTATTGAATTGGCCTGGACAATTTTTCCAACCTTGAATCCGGGACAATCCCGCTTTTCCTGGACATATGGCAACCCTACGGCTACATCACTTGTCTCTATTATGTTCCAGTATGCATGTGGTTTTATCAGGATGCTACTGGTTCTGGTAGTGGTTCTTTCAGATATGTCTACACAGCAATCAACCAGACAGTCCTCTGGCTCATTAAAGTGGTCAGTTGTTATGTGTTGCCAAATCACTCTCCACTTACAGCAGCACCACCCAGAATTAGTGCCCTCCAAATGGACCTGGGGCTTCTTTCTCCCAGTTAATCTATCTTACATTTGATTTTCCTCTACTCCTACTGCTTTCTTTTACAGACAGCAAGAAAAGAAAAAGGATGGTGGCTGGAATCTTATTTTAAAGCTGATTTTTTAAAAAATGCTGAATTCTGCCTGAAATTCCAAAACTTGCAATGATGCAGTGCGCTTCTGATAAAATTGAAAATGGTGCATGTAACCACTACATATAAGTCAGCGTCTCAGAGTGGAATGTATGGGTGGGGGTGGGGGGGAGTTTCACAGCCTTTAGAACAAATGCTCCCTTTTGGCTTGGTCTGCTTTTGCTAATCAGACCAATATGAGGCTTGTCTAGGCCAATTCTGTGATATGTGAAAGTCCTTGATAAACACCAAGCACAAGCAAACTTCAATCAAGTGTGGGTGGTCAGAGCAGAGGAACCTAGAAAACTACTGGAACCATTGGTCTACAATATGCACACCTAATCCGATTGGTCTCTGTCTACACTGCCATCCCGTTCTTATCGACAGACAATTTGTTTCATGCTTTGCAATCTCAGCCTGGGAGGGAGGCCAGGTAAAGGGAAGTGTGTGGTCTGCCGAAAGCTCAGGAAGTGTTCACGCACAAGTTGGGTGTGTTGCTTCCCCCCCACCCCACCCCCTTCCTGGACTACAACTGCCAGAATCCTCCAGCCAGCATCCCTGCCAGCAGTCCTACTCCTAAAAATAACTTTCCCAAACCACCTGCTTGACCAGTTCTGATTGCTTGCCATAAACTGGTGAGTGTCTGAGCTGTTCGTAGCAAAGATTTTCTCTCAGGGCAGCCATTCAATCCATTAGGCTTTTAGAAAGAAAGAAAAAAGAACTCAAAATGCTAGCTAAGAAAAAGTTAGGTTTGGGCCAAATTAATTCTTACCAGCTTTCTTTCAATCGGATTTTGATGTGTGTGTTTTAAATCAAGGCCCTGCTGTTCTAAACCAGAACCAGGAATGCATTTGTTGTTACTGAAACACGCAAAGCACTTGCTCCGCCACTTTAGTCTACCTGATTCCTGGACCAATCAGATCAAATTCACTACATGAAGATAATGCTGCATGACACTATGAAAATGTCTGTAATTCCAGATTACGGATTTACTCTGTCAGAACTGTGGAGAGATTCTGGCTTTAACAAGCCAAACCGTAGGATTTGTGTTCAGGAAATGTTATTTCACAAAGCTTTTTGGAAACTTTCCCACCTAGACTGAACCCTTTCCTGTCTTTCTACAATTTGTCAGCCTAATAGAGGCTGACCTGCCATTCGAGGTTCAACACTGCACTCTCGTGAACAGAATGGGGATTTCAGCCTCTTTTTGGAGGTTTCCTGGCAGAACAGCGTCCAAAATAAAGTCCCACCGGGAGAGATCAGGAAAGAGGAGAGCTTGGGAAAAAGTAACGTTTTCAGGCTACAACTCCCAGAATCCTTCAAGAGAGACAGGCTTCTGGCAACTGTAGTCCAGGAAACCCTTTTTCAAGCTCAAGGGAGAAAGTGCTTTAAAACCTTTACCAGTTTTGGATAAAATTACTTGCACAAAAGCTAAGTTTGCTTCATGCATATATAGCTATGTGCAGTCAAGTCAGAATCAACTTATAGCGATGGTAAATGAGATCTTAAAACAGTAGTCACTCTTCTTCCCAGTGAATTTCCATGGCTGAGTGGGGATTCAAACCCATGCCTCTTGAGTCCTAGTCCTTCAGCACCACATTGGGTACCACACTGGGTACCGGTAGACATCTCAGGTTAAAATGTGCATAATCATAGAATCATAAAACAATGGAGTTGGAAGGGACTTTTGAGACCATTAAGGCAGCATTCTTGCTCTGTATACTCTTCTTGCTCAGTAGACATCTCAGAGTGTCTACACTGCCCATCAATTGTTCATGAAGAAAGATGCACGTCATCCAACCTGCACCATTTTCAATGCCTTCCTTTGCAGGCAGATTCTGGTTATCAAGAATCTGGTTATCCTTGCTCATAATCACACACGCCTTGGTCACCTCCAGACTTGACTATTGTAATGCTTTCTGCATGGGGCTGCCCTTGGTGACCATTCGGAGGGTACAGCTGGTCCAGAATGAGGCTGCCTGGATCGTGATGGGGTGCGTTATGCTCGCGCCTCACCATTGCTCCGGGAACTGCACTGGTTGCCAGTATGTCTCCGGGTGCAATTCAAGGTGCTGGTTATTACCTTTAAAGCCCTACATGAGAGTGGGCCAGGATACTTAAGAGACCGCATCACCCCAAGGTTATCTGTCCATCCCACCAGGGGCTCCTTGGTTGTGCCATCAGCTAGAGAGAGAGGCGCACCTCTCTAGCACCAGAAGAAGGGCCTTCTCTCTGTGTGCGCTCCAGCCCTATGGAACCTTCTGCCAATAGAATTGTATCTCCAGACGGAGTTGCTGTCCTTTAGAAAGGATGTGAAGTTTATTATCTTTTGTGATGGGTGGGTTTTTATTGTGGGATTGTATTATTGATTGTGTTTTATTTGTTGTCAGCCGCCCTGAATCATTCGTGAGGAGGGCTGCATAGAAGTAATGGTAAAATAAATAAATAAATAAACATTAGATTTTCCTAGTAAGGGATTTAACACAGAAACGTGACAAAAGAGATTTAAGGGGAGGCATGGAAATGCTGCTATTATTGGACTACATCTCCCAGCATTCCCCCAACCAGTAAGGTCAATCTGAGGGTGGGGAGGGGAGGGGAGGTTTCCATGTTGGACAACATTCTTCTTCTACTGGGGGGGGTGTGTGTTGGGGGGTAACAATAGAGAGCCAGAATCCCTACCCAGAGCTCAGAGGAACAAGCCTTGTGAAGTTTGTGGCTCAGAGGATTATTAAGGGAGAGAGAAAGGAGCAGAAAGGGAAGGATGGATGCCTGGGTTACTGACCAGTCTCCGGTCCAGAGGAATGTCATTTGGATCCTGATTGAACCAATGGTTTAACCAAGATTTTAAAGAAAGAAAGCTTTCTGGTCTTTACAAATGTCTGAAAAAGCTGTGTATGTATGTCTGTGTCTTGTTTTAATTAATGATGATCATTTGCAGGCCATCAAATCACTTCTGACTCATGGCAATCCTCTGCAGCATTTTCCTAGGTAGAGAGAGAATGCACAGAAATGCTTTCCCATTATTTCCCCTCTTCTTCTGCGCACTTGGTGCAGTTTCCCCAAGGCCAGGCTTCTCCCTGGGGGCAGCGTGAGGAACTGAACCCCTGACCTCTGGCTCCCTAACTCACTGAGCTATCCAGCCACATCGTTATTGGGCCGCTAACATTTCACAAACAAGCGCTAGCTTTCAGGTTCCGCAGGATTCTCCATCCGACCAGCCACTGCGTCTGGTGGCCATGCTTTGGGGGGGGGGGGGCTTCTCTTTATTGGCTGCTTTCCATGTCTTCTAGCCCTCTCAAGGCAGCTCCCCATGTGACCTCCAAGAGAGCTTCCTATGGGAACATCGGGAAAGAATGAGATGGCAGACACAAGACCCAATCACCCATAAGTGAAGGTTGAACCTAGCTCCGTGGACTTTCCTGACAACTGGAGAGCCCTGGGTTTGTCTCTAAGGTCTAATCCAGTGGGGGCCATGCATGCCCCACCACAGGGGGACTTCAATTCCCAGAAGCCTAAGCCAGTCCCTTGGCTGATCAGTGCTTTGGGGAATTGACTTAGGCTTCTGGGAATTGAAGTCCAAACACCAAAGGCTGGGAAAGACGGGTCTAATCCTTCTGCCCGTGTATTGCAACGCAGTGACTTCTCTACTGGGCTTCCTAAAATGGAGTCCAAGGGCCAGCAGAATTACTCCTCAATCTTCTTCTTCTTTTTTTAATTAAAAAAAGTTATGGCGGCTTATTCTCTCCCCGCCTCCAATTAAAAGTTACTTGAACATTAGGCATAATCTGTTTCCTTGCATATGTAAATGTATTATAGTGTCTATCGTACTAATTGATGCCAGCCTGGAAGCTCACCACAGTGCTAGTGGGCACTTCTTCACAGACAGCAGTCTCTTGGGGGGGGGGGGGTTATGGTTTAATGGGTGCAAAAGAGAGGGAGAATTTCCCAAATGCTGGTGTTCGGACTTCAGTTCCCAGAAGCCTTAAGTCATTTCCCCAAAGCACTGGTCAGCCAATGGACTGAGACTGAGGCTTCTGGGAATTGAAGTCCACTAGTGGGCTGTGTTTGTACCCCTTGTTGGGAACCACTGCAGTCTAATGCAACCGGACTGAAAGGACTGCCTGAGGTACAACGAAATATCCATAGAAGGATCCCTCCCCCTCAAAAAATGGGAGTGATCTCTGAAAGATAGGAAGCCTTGTTCTGTCCTCTGTCAAGGGTACAACAAGGGGGGTTTCACTGCTGTGGAGAGATGATGCGCTCCACTCCGTACGCAGGGCCACACAAGAGGAGACAATAATAAAAGCCACTTGATACAAGTCCCACCTCTGCTATTAACATATTTAAGGCCTGTTCAGCAAGACCAAGATTCCACAATGTGAGGTCCATGGTTAGATTAAGATTTTGGCTCTCTCGTGGCCATGGGGTTTGGATCGAGGGGTTTGGCTTGGGGCCTTATTTCTCTCTGCAGAGACCATGGGAGTGCCAGCACAAGATCCGGATCATTCGGACCTTGAAGCAAACAAGCCACTAAATGAGTTCAGGAGCTTATTACACATGGATGGAATAATACGTGATAAAGCACATTTATCCTTACCTAATGGACTCCTGCCAACCTAGCAGTTCGAAAGCAAGAAATTGCAAGTAGATAAATAGGGACCACTTCGGTGGGGAGGTAAACAGCATTCCGTGTCTAGTCATGCCTGCCACATGACCATGGAAACGTCTGCAGAAGCAGACAGCGCTGGCTCTTCGGCTTAGAAACAGAGATGAGCACTGACCCCTAGAGTCGGATACGACTGGCTTTCGAGCAAGGGAAACCTTTACCTTTAATGGACTTGAATGTTGCAGGCAACTAATTATAAAAATCACTGCCAGGCACCAATTCATTATTATTATTATTATTATTATTATTATTATTATTATTATTATTATTATTATTATTATTATTATTATTATTATTATTATTATTATTATTATTATTATTTAATTAATTTGTTATTTCTTACATTTGCAACACAACTTTGCACTTAAAAAAACCCACTAAAGGCCACTAACATGCATTGTTAGAACAAATTCAAAACAAAAATAGATGAAAAGCAGGTTAAACAGTAAAATCATTAACTCACAATGATCAAAGCCACAAAAATTAATAAAGCTGGTTAATATAGTATACTGTAGTGCATTTACTTATCTAAGTGCTACATAGAGATGAAAAGGTTAATGCAATCCTGGTTCAAAAGTACTCAAATACTGTATATGCAGCATGAAGGAAGAATGGTTATGAAAGGAAAAAGCAAGCAAATTGGTTTTCATGAGAAGATAGGTAATCTGAAGACTACTTTATACATGTGCCTTCTCCTCCTACACAAACGCACCCACCATGACCTAGGAGGAAACTACTCGAAGCCAGGCTGTACACGGATATAGCCAGGCAGAATCCATGGGATACACTTCTTCCCAACATGGTTAACTTGGGGGAAAACAGTGCAGCTCTCCAACACACCCACCCCACACCCAAATTTAGGAGGCATTACTAGTGAGAAAATCACAGAGGCACCATTTTTATGTCTAAGGGCCAAACTACGCATACCTTTAATAATTGCACATCTTCAAGTCAATTCTAATTTGTGGCAATCCTTTCCTTTGGGAATACCCTAGGACAGTGGTGGTGAACCTATGGCATACATGCCAAAGGGGGCACTCAGAGCCCTCTCTGAGGGCACATGCACTGTCGCCCCAGCACAGAGTTTGCCAGAGTTTGTTACTACAAAGCCGGGCTGCTCCCCTCTCCCTCTCCCTCTCCACGTGCGCCTGAGGACATTTCTCTCATCACCCACCCCTCTGCCCAGGAGCCCAATGGGAGTGCTTCCTCCCTCCCCTGTCTGGGGTAAGGCGGGTGGCTCACATGCACCATGACGGTGCAGCATGGATGGCAGTCTGTTGAGTCTGTGGCTAAAGTGATTGTTGTGTTTTTCTTTTAAGACCAAAGATATTCATATATGAGTTGTTTTTTCTAAAACCTCAGTACAGTATTTAGGTTAAATTGCCATGTTGGCACTTTGCGATAAACAAGTAAGTTTGGGGTTGCAGTTTTGGCACTTGTTCCCTAAAAGGTTTGCCATCACTGCCCTAGGAGGACTTACCCAAAACTACACAGGCTGGCCTTTTCCCCTAGAGGCAGAGTGGAGAATTGAACTCCTGAGCCCTGGCTCCATGGCCAGACACCTAACTCACTGAGGTATCCATGTAGCTCTGAAACAAACCGTGCTTAACTTAGTTGATTATGGGGGAGAAAGCACGGTTCGCCATTAGTGTAGACATACAGTGCAAGTTGCTTTTAATTAGCAATGCCAAGGTGTACTGATCCTAGGAACCAGAGAGAAGGAAAGTTACTTTCCCAAACCCTCTCCCCTAGGCTAGCTAAGGGAACCATTGGAGGAACTGTAATCCAATAAAGAAAGTAAACTTTCCCTATTTCTGCTAGGAATTCCTGTGAATGAATCACCCACTATGACGTTGCTGAAAGATGCCTATGAGTACAGGATTCTAGCCAGAAGCACAGCAGGTTCAGGGTCCTTCCAATTATTCGGTTAGAGAAGGGTTCCTCAAACTTGGCTCTCCAAGTGTTCTTGGACGTCAGTTACCAGAAGCCCAAGTCAGCACACCTGCTGATCAAGGCCTTATGGGAACTGAAGTCCAGGAACATCTGGAGAGCCAAGTCTGAGGAATCCTGGGCTAGTGTAATGCTTATGGAAAGGCCACCTTTACGGCAATCCTTCTTCAAAGCTATTTGCTGCAGTATTTGCTAGAAAGGCTAATTCCAGCCTTTGAGGAGGGCAGAACTTGACTGGCAAGCTGCCTCCTAGTGCTCCAAACCCACCCCACACCCCGGGCTTCACCCCACTCCACTGGAAGACTCTTGTGTTCCATTCCCAAGAGGTCAGGCATGTGGGCCAGTGTGGCTTGTTTTAAAGATGAAAGCCCTTAAAATAAGACAAATATACACAAGAAAATTAATTCCCATAACAACCACCACCACAACAAAAGGTCTTTGGGGAAAGGCCTCTGCGTGTGACAGAGGCAAGAGATACTTTTGCCCCTGTGTTGCCAACCCTTGGCATCTGATTTCAAGCCTCTCAAACCCACCTCCTCCTGCCTTGGGCCACTTTCCCATGGGAGGCATCCAGCAGTGCCATCAGGGTGGCACAGGTCACAATTTCTGTTGTCATTGCGTTTACCCTGTGGAAAGGCAGCCCTGCCTGTAGATTTCTGCTATCAGAAAGCAAAAGGGGGGAGGTGGAATAAAAATAAATAAAGCAACAATCAGCTTCATGGAAAATGTAGAGATCTGGGTAATGAGAGATGTTACCCTTTCCCCTTCCAAGGCTATTTTTAGCCACAGCCATTTCCCCCCTATTCAAACTGGTTTTAGATTAGGTCGCAGTTCAATAGCAGTGACAAGCAGCCCTTAAGAAAAGCCCAGCTGGATCAGACCAAAGCCCCTTCCCCCACTTCCCCCAGCCTTCTCTTCCCATGGTGGATGTACCAGTTGCCAGTGGGAAAGTCCTCACTCATGATGACCTCCTCCTCCTCCAACCCTTCCTCTGTGTCCCACTTTCTGATCCTCACCAGATCAAAGAAAGTACTTCAGTTTTGGAACTCACCTCTCCAGGGTGAGGGGTGAGATAGGAGCTGAAACCTAAAAAAAGGGTTTCTTGATAAGGCCATGGCCCATGAAGAGACTACATGAATAACAAAAGTACCTGGTGTTAATTCAACCGATTAAGTAAGAACTTTTATCGTGTTCTTGATACTTTGGGTAAGGATAAAGGTCCCCCTTGCTCAAAAGCCAGTTGTATCTGATTCTAGGGAATGGATCTCATCTCCGTTTACAGCCAAAGAGCCAGTGATATCTACATCTGCACATGTTTTCAATCAAATAATATTTGCATGATGGTGGGATCTCATCCCTCTCCATTATTTAAGTAAACAGCAACTTTAACTTAGGTATTCGTCATCGTCGGCTGCTACTCATATCCAAGTACAGTGGTACCTCGCTTAAAGAGCATAATGCGTTCCACAGGATTGCTCTTTAAGCGACTTTGCTCTTTAAGCGAAACACCATTGAAAGTGACCAATTGTGGGGGAGGGGGATTGCGAACCCCGATTTACTTGTTAAGCAAGTCTTTGGTTGGTTTTATTTGTTAAGTGAAGCAAACATTCAGAGAAAGTTCTGCTCTTTAAGTGAGTTACTCTTTAAGCGAGGCGCTCTTTATGTGAGGTTTGACTGTATATATTTTTCCGGGAAGTAATTTTTCACAGTTGAAGGACGTGTCTCTGCTGACTCAATAAACCAATCCTGGCATGAAACATGCGACCACACACATTACACTGAATAGGTGGTGGAGGTTGTAGTTGAGTTTGTCAAAGCTTCCGTGTTTGTCGCTTAGCCTCTTCATGTCCGCAGCGTTATCCTTCAAAGTGATCAGTAGCAGCAGAGATGGTTTGGCACCAAAGTGGACGATCTATGGCCACTGCCTCCCAGGTTTGTGGTTTGTTTCAGCTGGTCATTATAATGCTTCAAAAGAGCTCCATGAGCTCTTGTACCGGAGCTAAGTTCCCCATAAACAATTTGACGAAACCTGGAACCATCCATATGGCAGACATGCCCTAACCATCTAAGACAATAGCCTATAATGAAAGCTTCAATGTTATTTACATGTATCCTCTGGAGAACTGTGATGTTGGTGACATAGTCATCCCATTTGATACTTAAGATGGACCTTAGTTTCTGTTGGTGAAGGCGCTCAAGTTTTCTGATGTCTTGGTGATAGAGGGTCCATGTTTCATAGCCATACAATAACGCTGAGATAACAACAGCTTGGTTTAGCATGAGCTTTGTATGAATTGTTAAATCTTTGTTCATAAAGGCCCAGTGTGATAGATGACAAAAGGCAGAATGGGCAGCACCAATTCTCTTCACCACATCCTGTTGACTGGTGCAGTTTTTAGACAGGATGCTGCCGAGGTAGGAAAATTGATCTACCTGTCCTTGAGGCCGGGCTGTCCTTGAGGCAGGTTGTGCAAGCACCTTGGTTTTCTGAGCATTTATGGTGAGGTCAAAACAAGCCATCTCCTATGGTGCAATAAATAGCATGAGCAAAAGTAGTTAATATTGTCCTTTAAGATACATCCTATGTAGATTGGACAATCAGGACAAGCGACATGTGAACTTCACTAGATTATAAAAACTCCAAATAATCAGAATCCTAATTCTTTGGACATTCAAGACACCTTTTCACTCTCTTATACCAGATGTATCTTGAGGCCCTTGAGTTTCTTTAAAAAGAAACCCTGCATCCCAGATATTCCAGGAAAGGTGAAGCCAATAAAATAGTTACACAAAGGCCAATAGTACTTTACTGGTCTTTGGGAAATGACATATTTTGGAAGGAAAAGGGCATTTTCTGCTCTGTATCATTTCCATTTTTGGAGAAGAAAAGCACGATCAAAAATAACCCTAGACATGTGCCCCACTCCTTAAAGATGAGCCATGTTCTGGGTGTTCCCTTGCCATCCCCATTTCCCCATTCGCTACTATGCCATCCTTTCATCCTAGCCTGGCTTCCTTGTATCCCATTGCCTCCTCCCCCCCCTTACTGAAAAGCCATGAGTGGGGAGGAGGGGAGGTGGCACAAAGAAGAACACCATATGAGAATCCCAACTCTTGCCAATTCCTTTTCACAGATCAGCTCTCCAAATGCGGACTGCATACTAACCTAGTGTGCTTGGCAGGCTCTCCCTCTTGGCACCGGCTGAGCATGTGGCAGCTGGATGGCTTCTAGCTTGCACATTTTGCAGCTGGTAGTTGTGGCATTTGGCAAAAGCCCACCATCCAGATGGGCACTAAATTTCCTTTAATGTTCATAACATGTCAGAAGTGAATAATCCTATGTCAAAATAACTCAGGAGCACATTTATCTATCTGTTTAAAGATTTTTATTTCTGACAGCTCAGAAGCAGCCCAAATTTCCATTGGAATTAATAGCCAAACCATATTCAGTTGCTTCCCTGAATTCAGAACGCTTGGGAGAAACGAACCAGTGATAATCAGCCACTTCCACAGAAAGGCCACGGCAGCACTAAAGACACTTTAAAATGTTACTCCTGGGACAAAGTGCCACAAAATATTGTTTAGAGGGCTCTTGTTCAGAGTTAGGTAAAGGTAAAGGTCGCCCTTGCTCAAAAGTCAGTTATATCCAACTCTAGGGTTCAGTGCTCATCTTTGTTTACAGCCAAAGAGCCAGCACTGTCTGAGTTTGCAGACGTTTCTGTGGACATATGGCAGGCATGACTAGGCACCGGAGTGCACGGAATGCTGTTTACCTTCCCACTGAAGTGGTCCCTATTTATCTACTTGCAATTTCTTGCTTTCAAACTGCTAGGTTGGACGGAGCTGGGACAGAGACGAGAACTCACTCCATCATGCAGGACTTGGGTCTTGAACTGCTGACCTGTTGACCTTCCAGTCTTCAAGCTCAGCATCTTAACCACTAAGCCATCACAGTCCCCCTTGTTCAGGGTTACAACTCTCCAGCCAGGCCCTTTTCTAAGATATTCCATTTCCTTCCACTTCTCGCCCATGTTTCTCCCACCCAACAGTCACCCATTCTGCTTCCCCCCCCCCCGGGTTCCCGTGAGCCTGATGTCTGCCCCTTCTTGCTCATCAATTGTCTCCCCCTGCAAAGCTCCAGGCTGCATGGCTGCCTCTCTCCCTTTTCCCAATTTTTATCCTCACAATTAGCCTGCGAGGCAGGTCACATAGGAATAGTTTTCAGGGATGTGTTCAGCGTTAGCAGATAATGGTAATTTATTACAACAAGCATCACTACCTCTTTTACATCACATAAACATATGCACTCCCAACGGAAAGAGCCAATGGAAGGCAGGGAGATGGAAGAAGGGCCAAAGAGCGCGTGCAAACTTCAGTGGGAAGGCATCACCGGGGGGGGGGGGGGCTGGAGACGGTTGCACTTTTCCCAAGTGAGAACCAAGAAAACTTGGGTTAGCTTTTGTAATATTATAATTTTTGTGTTGATGCCTTCTGTATCTCCATCTTAGTTATTATTAGGTTTTATATTACTTTTAAGTACTGTAATTAATACAAAATTATTAAAAGAAAAACCGCAATTGTCCCCTGGAAACCAAGGGGCTTGATCCCAGAGGTACAGGCCTAGTGAATGTAGGGAATGAAGTAGTGACTTGACAGGATTTCAGTCACCAAGGGCTTGTACAAGTGTGTGTAAGAGAGTAAGATATGGATTTCCTGTTGTTGTTGTTTTAAATAGGTTTCCTGTTCTGTTCCTAAACAGATACTACTCTGCCACTGTCATCACCAACGAAATTTTTGGAAACTCAAAAACTTCCTCCTCCCATTCTGGGAATGGCTTTTTTTTTTTTTTTTTTTTGCAATGAAAGGTCTCCTGTTCTTGCCCTTTGGTCCCCATGAGATCCCAATGATGAAAGAGATTACTCAAGAGCCTTAGGACAGAAGGAGAAGCTAATATAAAGTACAGTAAAACCCCAGGTTACGACGGAGGTCCGTTCCAACAGCCTCCTTTGTAACCTGAAAAAATTGTAAACAGAAACATCCACAGGGAGGGACTGAAAAATTAAAAAATGGTCCTGAATTGATTGTTGTAAACTGGAAAAAAAATACATTAAAAATTTGTAAACCAGGATGGCATTTCCATAGGATTTGCAGTGTGTGTATAAAAATCGTGTAGTGTTTACTACTGCCACTTGGGCAGGAATCACAGCCACTTTTACATGTTCCAAGAATGCAAGTAAGAGCCTCAAGTAAGAGCCTTATTCACAGGACAAGATTCCATCAGAAATGGGAGGTGTAAGTTGCTTAAACAGACTACAGCAGTAATATCTGCAAGGCCAGAGTCCAACAGAGAATAGGTTAACAGATATTTTTTTTCACAGATAATTGAACCTGATGACAAAAAAAAAAACAGCAGAGCATAAAATGGAAAATGTAAGTAGACTAAATATAATGACACAAGGAAGCTACTGGAACTGAGCAATGACAAGATGTTCCAGAGCATCACTCTTTAGCATATTATTACAGTATGGATATTCACTTTCTGAGATCAGCTTCCAACATAACAGATCTCACAGAAGAGAGTCTGCCTCCCAGGTACTCATGCAGAGAAGCAAGAGGGTTCCTTCCCCACCCTGATGTTGGGACTATAAGTACCTTGCTTCTTGTGGGGCTGGGAATACCTGTGGGTTTTTCCAATGGTCCTAGAGCTGTTGACATACATGTGGGCTCATGGGATGCTTTGTAGCAACTTGGGACCATTTGGCTTACAGAAAGAAACATGTTTCCTCTTAGCAATTCATTTTCAGCTGGACTGAGAAGTCCACACACCACTGTTCACACTTACCACCTCACCTCCCCATGTCACTCTGGGAACTGATAGGTGGTCAGTATAAAGATGAACAAACAGCCGTTCCGGCAGTCTTCACGGACCCCAGTGTGAAATGTTGCCATCAGAGCAAGATGTCAGGGCAGAAGTCAAGGACCCCGAAAAGGAGGAGGAGGAGGCTTCGATCCCCTATATCAGGACCAGGTGGTCACATTTTGAAATGTAAAATGGAGACGCTGAGTATTCCACAGCTAAGATTAATAACAATACCTTTGTTAATGGCCACTGATTAGGAAATATAAACAGTATATACTTAATCAGTGTGATTTGCCCACTGTTTGAGGACTGAAAGTCAAGCCACCCATCCTCTCCAGGTGAAGCCTATTTCCTTCCTGGTCACTTTTCCCTAATTCTACTTTTGTCTGTGATAAATTATGGGCACTAATCCCTGATAAAATATGGGAGTGGAGAAATAATCCTGTTGCTGCAAAAGATTGCGTTAAAGAAAATCCCAAAGGCTTGGGACGTCTGAACTATTTGCCTGCTTTGGTTGTGGCCTAGAAGCGTCGTCCAGCTGTAAACACAGAAACGAGTGGTGCTAGTTAAACTGTACCACTCCTCACCTTCACACTGCATTACGTGGTACTGCGGGTGTTAATTAAGCAGAGCTCCACTGTAGCCGACTAAACGAAGCAACATCTGCCCACACCAATTGAGCATCTGGGCACACCATAAATAATGGCATTCAAATATTTTAATAGCCATGGGAGAACCAGGACGCCTGCCTTCTTACGGGGCTGGCCAGTAAGTAGCCTTAAAGAGAAAATACTGCCTGCGCCAAAGTATAACCTCAAGTGACAAAGCTCTCCCCACTTCCAGAAGCAACTCTTTGGTGGGCACCCATCAGCTCTTCTGTTAGGCTGAGGAACTTTAGGTAAGGTAAAGGTCACCCTTGCTCGAAAGCCAGTCATATCTGACTCTTGGGTTCAGTGCTCATCTCTGTTTCGTAGCCGAAGAGCCAGCACTGTCTGCTTCTGCAGACGTTTCCATGGTCATGTGGCAGGCATGACTAGACACCAAAGTGCTGTTTACCTTCTCACTGAATTGCTCCCTATTTATCTACTTGCAATGTCTTGCTTTTGAACTGCTAGGTTGGCAGGAGCAGGGACAAAGACAGGAGCTCATTCTGTCCTGCAGTATTTGGGTATCAAACTCCTCACCTGCCACCTTCCGGTCAGCATCTTAGCCACTTGAGCCACTGGAGAACCTTACAATGTTTATAATGTATATCCAGCGATGGGTTGTTACCAGTTCGGACCGGTTTGCCCAAACTGGTAGCACCCATCAAAGGGGGTCGCCAGGGGGGTGGTAAACCCCCGGGCGACTGGTTCAGTCGCCTCTCCAGGGCCCCTTCGGAAATGTATTTCCAGGCAGCCAAAATGGCTGCCCGGAACTGCGCATGCATCAGACCTCTATTTGACACATGCACAGTAAAAAAATAGAACTGTGCATGTGTCAAATGGAGGTTTGGTGCATGCACAGTTCCGGGCAGCCATTTTGGCTGCCCGGAAAGGAAGTGCAGGTAGCACCTCTATAAGTGGTGGTGGCGGCCTTTCCTCGCCACACCACCAGGCCTCCATGCCGCCGCGGTTCCTGCCTGCCTGAACGGGCACATTTACTTCTGCTTCCAGGAGCAACGAGGGCTTTGTGGGCCAGATGAATTGGCATCGGGGGCCACATCCACCCCCCAGGCTGTAGTGACTGGCTCCCTGAACCACATGACCAGCCCGTGGCCTGAAAAGTTTGGGCACCCTCTTGCGTTAAGGTAACGTAGGACATGTGTCCAGAAGGAGTCGCTGACAAAGGCACACAATCATTGTTTTTTCACCAAAGACACTGGCCAATTAGTCTGCATTGTGTTGCTTTCTCATTAGTCAGATAATTGGTACCAGACTTCTATGCTAGTATGTACTATTGTATGTGTGTGTGTGTGTGTGTGTGTGTGTGTGTGTGTTTTAAGCAACATTAATCATTAATCTCTAGGCACATGTTTCAGATTTGGTTAGATGATCAAACAAAAACACTTACAACTGATTCTGTTCCAGGAAAAGATTCCTCCATGCTATCAGCTCCAGAATCCCACCATTCACAAACATACACACGCACCAAAAGCCTGGGAAAACAGACTGGCCATGCAAATACACATGTTCCTGATATATATACACTCATAACATAAGCCCTTGCTTCAAATATTATTTTAAACTTCTCAGTACAATTATCACCATGCTTTGTTAATCAGGCTTTAGGTTTCACATGCTTTAGATTTCACACACATCATCATGGCCCGAAATTATTACTATGTATTAATTAAATAGCCAAATGCAATGCAATAAATGTTGTACAGTACAAGAAAGTTTTGTACAAGAAATTCAGTCAACGGACATAGAAATGGATGCACCAGTGGCTTTGCTTCCTCTCTGTTAGTTGATTCCCAGATTTCTGATTCATAACCTTCTCCAATCTTTTGGAAATAATTCTCTAAAACAAAAAAGCCCACCAAAAACTAGGTGCTATCAAGAAAGAACGCCTCCACCGTAGAGAGATCAGCCCTTTCATCCTATCTAATAACAATGAAAATAGTTTTATTCTGGCATGTAGTCAAATTATCTCAGGAACTGTTTGGCCTTATATGAGCCTGCATGTCACACTGATTTTGTTTACATGGCATCAGATAAATAGAAACCAGTGACGGGATCTTTTCAGTGGAAATACAGTGGTGCCTCGCTTAAAGAGCATAATGCATTCCACAGGATTGCTCTTTAAGTGAGTTTGCTCTTTAAGCGAAACACCATTGCAAGTGATCAATTGGGGGGGATTGCGAACCCCGATTTATTTGTTAAGCGAGTTTTTGGTTGGTTTTATTTGTTAAGCGAAGTGAACATTCAGAGAAAATTCTGCTCTTTAAGCGAGTTACTCTTTAAGCGAGGCGCTCTTCTTTATGCGAGGCTGGACTGTAGTAGTATTTCTTTTCCTTTTGTCGTTTTTTTTTTTTAAACCGTTAAGTCTGCAACCTTACACACACTTGCCTAAAGGTAAGTCCTAATGAGGCTTGTTTCTGAGCAGTGGTGATTTGAGACTCCTAATTTTGGAGGTGCTACGAATCCATTCTGGGTTTCAGTCTGTACTTTACAAAAGTTTGCCAAGATGCTGAAATATTTTCAGGGGAAATAGGTCCAACATCATGGACAGCTCCTATAAAAGTGCAAACTGAAACCAGAGTGGATTTCTAGTACCCCTGGCAACTGGAGTCGCCTGCCACTACAGCTTCCAAAGAGGCATGCATAGGATTGTAAAGCAAGGTATTTTACTCTTCTAAAAAAATCCCTATTTCTCCAACAACCTTTTATTTCCAGGTTTTACTATTTGCTCAGCCATGGCTTTCCTGTTATGCAAATGAAGCATCAACCCAGCTTCATGTTCAGACTACTCCTTCTGTCCCCAGCAAGTCCATGTCAAGTCCATGTCCGTGGGCTTCCTTTCTAGAGGTGAAGAGTGTATATTTTGCACTCCTGTAAGCCGCCCAGAGTCGCTGTATGCAAGTGGGGCAGGGTATAAGTCTAAATCATCATCATCATCATCATCCCCCCCCCCCCCGGTTTGGAATCTGGATTTACTAGCTCCTTTTGGACAACTAGGGATGGTGGTGGCTTAGTGTTCAAGACACTGAACTTGATAACTGGAAGTTTGGCAGGTCACCAGTTCGAGACCTGAGTGCTACATGATGGGGTGAGCTTCTGTCTCTGTCCCAGCTCCTGCCAGCCTAGTAGTTCAAAAGCAAGAAATTGCAAGTAGATAAATAGGTGCCACTTTGGTGGGAAAGTAAACAATGTTCCGTGCACTCCACTGCACAGCAAAGGGAGGCAGGTTTTAGGCAATTTTATATTTGAATGCAGGCCTCCCAGTTTACCCCATTTTAGCCCAGCTAATAAACATACTGTACTTTCCTCTTCCAAGGCAGAAAAGCAAGAGAGAGAAGGCTGGAGCAAACAAAGGCCTTAACACCTGCAAATAGGGTCAGGTGAGGGCTGAGGCAGGAAGGAACCTTTCTCATTGTAATTACAGGCAAACAATGCAAAACAACTTCCTTTAGGTCAGGCTAGTCTTTCCTGTCTCTCTTGTTACTGCATGCTGGGGTTGCACTAGAATACTCAGGGGCATGATAGACTAATGTTCAAGTCTCGAGGCTGGTATCTTATACCCACATTTGACTGAAGGTAGGTCACATAGCACAAAATGCATTTGATGTGAGTCAGATGACATAGGGTGATGAAGACTTGGGCTTGCAAAGCCAGGCACCTGGTTCAGACTCATTATGGTAGACAGCAGAGACTCAGCCTTTCACTGACCTACAGTCTAGGAAGATTCCCAGCATTGTCTGGGCCCAGTGTTCACCCATCTCAGTATCAACCATGCAACTGCTCTTTCCAGCAGTGGTGGGCTCAATGTTTATTTTACTACCACACTGTGGGCATGGCATGGTGGGCGTGGCCAAGGGAAAAGCCCTGTATTGCACCCGAATTAGGAATACTTTATTTCAAAACTTGGATGGATGGAGCCAGCCAGCATTTCTGCCACCGGTTCTGGCAAAACTGGTGCGAACCTGCTGATGCCCACCACTGCATTCCAGAGTTTCGAGTTTCTCAGCTACACACGGAGATGCCTAAGGGATGAACCTGGAACCTTCCAGAACTTGGAAAATGATCATAGAATTGTAATATAATGGAGTTGGAAGGGACCTACAATACCATCAAGTTCAACCTGGCACTCAAGAATTCAGGTTAAAGAATCTCTTTGAAAAACAGTTATCTAATTTTCTCTTGAATGCCTCCAGCTTTTAATTGTTCACCACCTCCCAAAGTAACGAGTTTCATTGTTGTCCTGCTCTAACAGTAAGGAGTTTTTTTTCCCTGATATTCAGCCAAAATCTGGGCACTTGTAACTTGAGCTCATTATTACATTTGTCCTGGACTCTGGGATGACTGAGAACAGATCCTACCCTACCTCTGTATGACAACATTTCAAACATTTGAAGAGTCCTACCATGTCTCTCTTCAGTCTCATTTTCTCAAGCCTAGCCTAAACATGCCCAGTTCTTATAGTCTTTCCTCACAGGGCTTGGTTTCCAGTCCCCTTATCATCCCTGTCCCCCTCTTCTGAATTTATTCCAATTTGTTGGCATCCTTCTTAAAGTGTGGTATCCAGAATTGGACAAAATACTCTAGATAATAATAATTTTGTGTCAGAAATTATTCAGGATTTTTGCCTGGAGGAACTCCACTCAAGGGACGCCCAAATGAGACTCCTTTCAAGTCCCCAAGAGCTGGGGCAGAGACAGGCACTCAAACCATCATGCATTACCTGGGTCTCGAACTGCCGACTTGCCAGCCTTCCAGCCAAAAAAAGGCAAGCTTCTTAACCACTGAGCCACTGCAGCCCCTAGTACTCTATAGACGAGGCCAAACTAGTGCTGAATAGAGGAAGACTAATACCTCACATGAGATGTATGGACAACGATGTATGGCTACCTATCTGTATCTCCTGGGAGGAAACAGACTCCTGAGGCTACTGAAAATCTTGGACAAATACAATGAAGCTGCCAGCACAACTGTCATGAAACGACATATTTTCTAACGTTCTCAAAGCTTGAGGTTGTAGTTTGACTAGGCCTAAAAATCCTTTCCTCTCTGTCTCACAAGACTAAGTGTCACGAGACAGTTTGTTTTCAATTCAGTGTTCCTATTCCTTATCTGTAGCTTGAGGAGTTCCCTGATGTTGTGACTACATGTTATAGCACTATGTTATGAGAAAGTTTTCTCTGTTCCCTGATTGGTTAAAGGTACCCCACCTTGACTGGAGAATCTCCATCTTGGAGAGGGGAGGAGTTCGTTTTTGGATGTCTATGGGTTAACATCTATGCCTGGGGACTATTCCTTTGTTTTCATCATGATTACCCTAACGAACCTGTGGATTGTTACTGGACTGATCTATATGCTATTGACCTTTTATTTACGTTTCCCTACGGACTATGCTTTAAGAAACCTGCTACAATAAATCAACTGTTCTTCTCTGAAGAGTGTCTCTTTCATCATTAGCATACGAACAGCACACACCAGGCCTAGCTACCTTACCTCCCATGTTTGCTCCATTGCCTGAGCATAGTAAGAGTTCTCTTTAAAGCAGCCCGGCTCTCTCAGAAGCAGGTAAGGGCTAGAAAGTTCCCGTAATGAGACAGAGATCTCAGGAACTGTCAAGTAGAAGGGAGGGGCCCTTAACTGGGACGGCCGGACTCTGACAACATCCCCCTAGCAACCATGCTTTATAGCTCTCATCCCCAAAAGAAGAACCACCAGCGATCTTTGCCTCTCATCCCCAGTTAGACAGCAGGAACTGCAGCACCAGACAGTCTAGAGAGGGTCCAGCCTGGGAAAGGCCACACAAATGCAGCCAAACCCAACTATGCCTAGATGAAATAAGCACTCAACTAATTCTTCTCCAGGGACTGTGGTGGCTTAGTGGTGAAGACACTGAATTTGATGACTGGAAGGTTGGTAGGTCAGCAGTTTGAGACCCGAGTGTTGCACGATGGAATGAGATCCCTTCGTCTGTCCCAGCTCCTGCCAACCTAGCAGTTCGAAAACAAGAAATTGCAAGTAGATAAATAAGGACCACTTTGATGGGAAAGTAAAAAGTGTTCCGTGTACTCCAGTGTCTAAGCATGCCTGCCACATGTCCATGGAAACATGCATAGACAAAGACCGCACCAGCTCTTTGGCTGTAATCAGAGATGAGCACTGAACCCTAGAGCCGAGTACAACTGGCTTTCAAGCAAGGGTGACCTTTACCTAATTCTTCTCCACTTTCCACCTTAGCTTCCTCTTCCCTGTCATTTTCTCATGTGTAAAATGTTTAAGTTTGCAAGCTCCTCGGTGCCATGTGCCACACCATATATGCTACTGGCAAAACAACAGCCACTTTGCTATCAAGCGTAGTTCATTTCCATTCATACGTCGCATGCCGCCCTTGCCGATCTCTGCCTCCCTTGCAAAACCAGCAATGCCCTAGAAAACCCTGGACGGCCTCTGCTATTATCCGTTCCATGGAGCAGACAACCTTAAACCACATGCCTTTGGGAAGGAATGACCTCCAATTCTGGCTTTGAACCATACAGTGACACCACACGTTTCTTCGCGCCAATGACCCAGTCATAATGTTCAGCTGACAATTTTCGGTTGCGCTCTTAATCTAATTAATTGGCATATGGCCTATATGTCCCTGTGCCAAGATGAGATCAGGAATGAATCCTGAGACCTACAGAAGTCTCACCTATGGATATGCAACATTCCTTTGTCCAGACAGTACTGATGCTCACACCTTTCTAAGCTGATCTAAAAGGGTTAGAGCCCCTTTCAATTTTGTTTAGGTTTATTGTTTATAAATGACACCCACCCATTCCTGGCAGCCGGTCAACATCCCCACCCCCCACCCCCAAGCTAGAAACTTATATTTTAACAACAGTAGAACCAAGGCAAGCCTTCTCTGAGCTATTCCCAAGATGCAGGATGCAAAAGAAGAGGCATTTGGTTTAGGATTTCTTAAAAATCAATTATCACAATCACAGCAACATCAAAACATTAGCTTGAAGCAGGCTGTGTAAGGTGAAGAACTCATAACTATGTGTGGCTCATCCTAAACTAATGGCAAGTAAAAAAAATTAATTGAATCTGAAATTCCTATTTGGAGAGATGGACTTTTTAAAAAAAAAAATCCACTTGATTCTGCAATTAAGGTGGTTTCAATGTCAAACAACAAAACTATTTAGAATTTTTGAGGTTCAAATTTAAATTCCCCAGTAAGACTCTATTCTCTCCATTATAGTAGAAGGGACGGTGGTAAAACCCGCTCCTCTACTTTCATCTTCTCTCAATTTTTAATTTATTCTCCTAAGCGATAGGTAGAGGTAAAGGTTTCCCTTGCTCGAAAGCCAGTCGTATCCGACTCTAGGGCTCAGTGCTCATCTCTGTTTCTAAGCCGAAGAGCCAGCGCTGTCTGCATCTGCAGACGTTTCCATGGTCATGTGGCGGGCATGACTAGACACTGGAGCACACGGAACGCTGTTACCTTCCCACCGAAGTGGTCCCTATTTATCTACTTGCAATTTCTTGCTTTCGAACTGCTAGGTTGGCAGGAGCTGGGACAGAGACGGGAGCTCATTCCGTCCTGCAGTACTCGGGAATCGAACTGCTGACCTTCCGCCTCCCAGTCAGCGTCTTAGTGACTTGAGGAATACACTGATCTATAACCACAAGAGCTCATGTGGCACAGTGGTGAAGCTGCTGTACTGCAACCAAACCTCTGTTCACAATCTGAGTTCGAGCCTGATGGGAGTTCAAAGCTGACTCAGCCTTCCAAGGTTGGTAAAATGAGTACCCAGCGTGTTGGGGGCAAAAATGCTAATTACTTTGTGAACTGCTTAGGGTGCTCTAGGTGCTGTGGCGCACTACATACTTGCCACAGCTACTGCCATGAGATGTCAGGAAGTACCCCTCTGTCTATACTTCTATCGTACCTGGTGGAGCGATCTGAAGCATTGTCTGGAAGCTTCACGCTGCTCACATGAAAAGAAACTTCTCTTGTGTGAATGGAAGGATTGCTGAAAGGCAAGATAAAATACATTCCCCTGAAGATAAGAGCCTTTTGAGAGTGGCCCAAATTGCTCCAATTTCCCTGTCTAGTTGTTCCCTTTATTCATTATGTACTTTACCAACTAACGGTTGCACACCATCTAAATTGTGAGCAAGTACAAAGCTATCACTTGCATACATCATCAGGAAACTCACAAACTATAAATGGGGAGCTCAACCCTCCACACTGCGCACATCAGCTTTGACCCTAAGCGTCTCTGCAGCAGAGTATGCTGCTCCAGTATGGAGCACATCCACACATGCAAAAGAAGTTGACATTGCTGTTAATGAAGCCACGCGTATATAGTGACAGGATGCCTCAAACCTATACTAGTTGAGAAAATATACCCCTTGTTGGTATTGCTCCACCTAAGATCAGGAGAGAAGTAGCAGCAGATGCTGAGAGAACCAAGCAGGCGAGTGACCCTCAACACCCTCTGAACAGATATGAGCCTGAAGTCTGCTGGTTCAAATCCAAAAAGAGCTTTATGGCAGGAACAAACATTCTTGAGGGTACGAAAGAGCAAAACCAAATTAGAAGATGGAGAAAGGAGCTGACTGGGAAAGGAACATTAAAGGTGGATATAGCTGAATATCTCAATCTCCCCAATGTCACTTGGAGGACCCTGAATAGGCTGAGGGCTGGAGACTAGTCCCTAAATGCAAGACCAACATGCTCAAGTCAAGTGGGGATTTGCTGGTAGTCAACAACACACAATGTGAATGTGGAGAGGCACAGAGTCCGGCCCCTTTGCTGGTCTGCCAATTGCCACGAGACATGCACCAATGAGGACTTGCATTTGGGCAATGACAAAGCGGAGAAGGTGGCTTCATTTGGGCAGCCTAGGGTTTGATGAGGCAAATAAAGCGGCAATACAAATCCAAAATACGAAAATACAAATAACTACACCATTGTCAATGATACCATCATTTGAACCAGCAAGTGTTTCTCTGGAGATATTTTTAGAGAACAAATTGAAACACAGCAGTGAGTAGACACAGAAATTACGTTGTTAAAAATGTTGCAGATGAGCAAGAGCTAAGACAAAGAAACTTGTCTTAAGACAACCGGAGCTTCTATGGAAGGACCGAGTTTCAAAACAGACTTTCCTGATTCTGGATCTAGTAGTTCCCATCCAGTAAGTTCACGTACAAACTACCAGCAGATCAAACTTGGTTCCTGGGAATAAAGCAACAACCACCAGATATTAAAGATGTTCACAGATACCTTTTAATATGGCAGAGGAAAACTACTGCATTGCACAAAAACCTGAGTTGTGTCAGGTGTATATCAACAACAGCAACACTGTTATGGTGACAAATTTTATCAACTAAATAACAAAACTATTCCATGTTGTGCAATCCTTGCATCAGCCACTGGGTGGCAAAATTAAAGTACGGTAAAGACCCATCTTGGGGTGGGGGGCGCAGAGGATTGGCAGGAGGGGCGGAGTGCCACCCCTGCTGCCCTCTGGTGGATAAAATGTCCCTGGCACGCAAGCCCAGAGAAAGAGACCTGGGAGGGAGCGGCCCAAGCAGCCACCGCTTTCCGAGTCCCATGCAGACTCCCATTCCAGCTGTTTCTCCCTCTTGGGTGGCAGCATGGCTTGCAAAATACACAACCTGCTCCAACCCCTTTAAATGAGCCTCTGCCAACTGACAGGGGCACTAGCCCCACCACAATCAAATCTCAAGGGCCAACCCAGCCAAAGGGTGTATATATTGAATGGGATTTTTGAAGTAGTAGCCGTGTTAGGCTGTGCAAGGGTATCGGAGAGTAAACAAAACAAAAAGACAAAAAAAGAAACCCCTTGTGGTATCTTAAAGACAGAAGTGAGTCTTGAAGGTCCCACAACATTTTTTTTGGTCTTTGTTTCGTTTACTCTCTGACGTGGAATGGAGAAATAGTGCCATCTTATTTTTCACTTTGCCCAGGAAGGTTTCTTGTGATAGCTGTGGCTTTCTCATCATCCTAACTGTAGCTTATTCCAGCAGCATGTGATGATGACCTTATGACAACTTGGATTAAAGCCCCCAGGTGGGGTTATCAAAAGACATTCATCATTAGAATTAGTGGGATTTTTAAAAAAATGTTACTACCTACTCTGTGGGCATGGCCAGGGGGAAAGCCCTGCATTGCACCTGAATTAGGTAAAGGTAAAGGTTTCCCTTGCTCGAAAGCCAGTCGTATCCGACTCTAGGGGTCAGTGCTCATCTCTGTTTCTAAGCCGAACAGCCAGCGCTGTCTGCTTCTGCAGACGTTTCCGTGGTCATGTGGCAGGCATGACTAGACACCGGAGCGCACGGAATGCTGTTACCTTCCCACCGAAGTGGTCCCCATTTATCTACTTGCAATTTCTTGCTTTCAAACTGCTAGGTTGGCAGGAGCTGGGACTTGAGCCACCTGAATTAGGACTACTTTATTTCAAAACTTGGATGGGTAGGGGCCAGCCAGAATTTCTGCTACCAGTTCTGGCGCATTGGGGCGAACCGGTTGAATCTCACCATTGATTAGAATGATTATGTCATTCATAGTCCAACTACTCAAAGAATAAGCCAAGGATAAGAAATGTGCTAATCTAATTAACCACTAGCCTGATGGTATCAAATCTTAAAGCAAGAAATTCCATTCCAATATCTTTCTCATGAACCAGACAATACTATGAATTATGCTTTATATATTGCCTGTGTTGCACTTAAAATTATTCCAGTCACGTCACCCATATTACCTCATTAATCCATTACCATGACCTTGTAAGGTAAGCTGCCACTGTAATTCCAATACAGTGGTACCTCGCTTAAAGAGCATAATGTGTTCCACAGGATTGCTCTTTGAGTTTGCTCTTTAAGCGAAACACCATTGAAAGTGACCAATTGTGACTTCTGGTGGTGGTGGTGGTGGGGATTGAGACCACCGGTTTATTTGTTAAGCAAGGCGCTCTTTATCCAAGGTTTGTCTGTATTATAGAGAATAACTACTGAGAACAAGAGGCCATTACCTACTTGTGTATTGAGTATGTGGGAAAGCGAGATTTAAACAGAGGACTTAATGTTTCAACTCTCCAGATCTAACACTATGATCCTATGCATACTTACATGGACGTAACTCGTACAATGTTCAATGGGACTTACTCCCAAGTAAGTGTAGGTGAGAATTGCAGCCCATACTACGGCACTACAGTAGTTGTTCTAGGGAATCTAAACTTAATGAATAGGCCACACACACGATAAAGTATTGCATATTGGATGTTATTTTATTAGGTCCGTAAGTCTGTTTAGCTCAACGAATATGATGATAAATTTGCTGTTTGTAGGTATATTGCAATATTTGAGATCTCAAAAACATGATGTGCTAGAAAAAAAACGGATGTCAGATTCGGAATCAGCGCCTCAAAATTACCTTAGAATCTTTCGTGCCAGAAAAATTGTGTTGACCAGTCACTAATTTTATCACTATAATTCTATAACTGACTCGCACCAACATGCAGTCAGGAATGACAATTGGGTTGGCCAATAGCATAAAAATGTGATGTGAAAGAGCAAATCTGAGATCATATTTGTAATCAGCAGCCTGAAATTAGTATAAAACAACTGTAAAAGCTCATGCCGGGGGGGGGGGATTTTTTTTGTCTAGCTGTGTAATATGTGGACAGTATGAACCACAACCAGTGTTCTGTGACTGGAAGGCCAACATTCTGAGCCCAGAATCAGTTGTGAAAAACTGCGGCATTGAACTTGCATAAACTCTGCAGACGGCCGCATGTGGCGTGTGTAACACAACTGATAATTGATCAGACTTTGGATTAGTTACAATGGCTGCAGAGTGCAAAGGTTACTTCTCTGGTCCTACAGAGGCTATCAGGGCCAGGCCAGGCTGGGCCTGATCCTTTGCTGCCCAAACTGGTCACAGCTCTGGCTTCTTCCTCTCTCGGGCTGCTTCTTGGAGGGGAGGTGTGGGCATTGCCTTGGTGACCCCACGGCATAACTGAGGCCAATGTCTTGCTTGAGGCCCTCCCTGCTCCCCAGTGAGTGAGTGGGACTTCTCTTCCAGCCACCAGCAGTGGAACAGCTGCAGCAGCACTCCTGGACTTAAGGTAAAGGTAAAGGTTTCCCTTGCTCAAAAGCCAGTCGTATCCAACTCTAGGGGTCAGTGCTCATCTCTGTTTCTAAGCCGAAGAGCCAGCGCTGTCTGCTTCTGCAGATGTTTCCATGGTCATGTGGCAGGCATGACTAGACACCGGAGCGCACGGAACGCTGTTAACTTTCCACCAAAGTGGTCCCTATTTATCTACTTGCAATTTCTTGCTTTTGTACTGCTATGTTGGCAGGAGCTGGGACAGAGACGGGAGCTTATTCCGTCCTGCAGTACTCGGGAATCGAACTGCTGACCTTCCACCTCCCAGTCAGCATCTTAGTGACTTAACAGCGGTAAAAAAAAGAAAAACAGAGGGACCTTCGGGTTTCACCCTTTGCCGTTTCTCACTTCATCCAAAAAAAAAAAAGGTTGAGAGAGGTAAGGATTACTGGTGGCGCAGTGGTTAAACTGCTGTACTGCAACCAAAAGGTTGTGAGTTTGATCCTGACCAGGGCTCCAGGTTGACTCAGCCTTCCAAGGTCAGTAAAAGGAGTGCCCAGCACATTGGGGGCAAAATACTAATTAACTTGTGAATTGGCCAGGGAATGCAATAAGTGCTAATTGGAAGGGAGGGGGATATAAGTGTGATTGCTTTCCTTTCCTTTAAGGAACAAAATGTCAGCTGTCACATGAAGATGCCCCCTCTCATCCTCCAGAATTCACGGATCCCATTTTTTAATGCGTACGCAGCACAGCGCTCACATTCCTCTGGTGTAAACCCAACGAGAGCAGCCCCAGATGTGGTGATGCCATAATCCCTGGCCAACGTCTGAATGGAAGCCTCGATCAGCTGAGGTGAGACGTAAGAGTAGGTTTCCCCAAGAATGCGGTATGAAACATACCCTGCCCCTTCTGCTGCAGCCAACAGGCTGCCACCATGGTCAAAGCTCTCCACATTACACGCAATTTCAATTTTTCCACGGTGGGGGAACGCCATGGACTGCACACCTCTCAGGCCTCCCGCGCTGCTTCCACGAATTGAACCTGCTATCTTCTTTCCTTTAGCTAAATCTTGAGTGTCGATGGTCACGTTGCAATTCATCACATATGGACTGGCTCCAATACCTGCCAGAAGCATCAAGAAAGCCAAAGAGATTATTGGAGGGGAAAGCGTTCCTGGCACGTGGAAGACCTTTGGTGCAAGTACAAGGTGCCTGTACAGGCTCAGCTTCACAATAATAACCTACAATATTAAAAATAACATATGGTACAGCTAAGAGGTAGATTTACACAGCTCTTTCCCAAAACACACATTTCTAAAATGCACTTCTCTCTCTCTCTCTCTCTCTCTCTCTCTCTCTCTCTCTCTCTCTCTCTCTCTCTCTCTCTGTGGATTGATTGATTGATTGATTGATTGATTGATTGATTGATTGATTGATTGATTGATTGATTGATTGAGACTATGTTCTGAAAATGCGAAAGTTAGAAAATAAAAAAATAACTATGTTCTGATGTAGGAATTCAATTATACCTTGTTTATATCAGTAGTTTTAGCCCCAACACTGTGATCCCCACATTAGTCCAGGAGATGAAGGCCAGGTTACTCAGAACTTGAGCAGACCCGGCTGCAACAAGCAGAAGTTAAATCATTTGGCCAGGGTCAACACCTACATATCAGAATGGCTCAAAAAGCACATTTCTCCCATCAGTAAGAAATCTAATTACTGTACATACTCTACTATAAGTCATCCCAAATATAAGTCGAGGTACCTAATTTGGACCGCTAAAACTAGGAAAATAGACTGACCCAAGTATAAGTCGGGGTGGAAAATGCAGCAGCTGCTAGTGAGTTTCAATAATTAAAATACATGAAAATACGGTAAAATTGATTAATTTAGACACGTGTGTGGATATGTTTTTGAGTTTTTCTGGTAGTGTTAGTGCATTTTTTAAAACTGTATGCTTGAATTTGCACCACCACAGTTTGGGGACCGTCGGGGTCATTGACCAGAATATAAGTCGAGTCCCCTTTTTGGACCTCATGGGGGGGGGAGCTAAAAAACTAGATTTATACTAGGGTATATAAAGTACCATTGTCAATTCTAGAAAAATAAGGAAGCTGGCATTTATTAGAGAAATGTAAAGCTAAAGGTTTCCCTTGCTGGAAAGCCAGTTGTGTCTGACTCTAGGAGGTGTTGCTCATCTCTGTTTACAGCCAAAGAGCCAGCCCTGTCTGCATCTACAGACATTTCTGTGGCCACGTGGCAGACATGACTAGATGTCAAATCACACAGAACACCATTACCTTTTCTGCCGAAGAGGTGCCTATTTAACTACTTGTAATTTCTGGCTTTGAACTGCTAGGTTGGTGGGAGCTGGGACAGAGATGGGAGCTCACTCTGTCACATAGCACTCAGGTCTTGAAATGCTGGCCTGCCAACCTTCCAGTCATCAAGTTCAGTGTCTTAACCACTAAGCCACCATGGCCCATTTGATAAATATTTTGAGATGCAAATGATCAGGATCTAACTCAAAAATCCAGGACAGCCCCTCACAAATACAGTAATACCTCAGATAACGTTTACCTCGGTTAATGCTAAAATCGCATAACGTTAAGTAATCTGGGGAGGAGAATTGGATCAAATAATGTTAAGGTCCTATGGGATGTATCGGATAACAACCGCTCAAGCCTGTGCGGTTACAATGTATCTCTATGGAGCTTGAATGTTATCCGATCCATCCCATAGGATTTTAACATGCATCAGTTAACACTAAAAATCAAATAACACCACGACTTGTGGAACTAAGTTTTAGCGTTATCCAAGGTTTTACTGTATTTAAAAATTACATTGTTGGTCATCCTCGACAAGGCTACTTGTAATACCGTATATGCCGGCGTATAGACGACTGGGCGTATAAGACGACCCCCCAACATTTCCACTCAAAATATAGTTTGTTATATACTCGCCGTATAAGACTACCCCCTCTTCCGCACACCTTCCACACACCAAATAAAACATAAAAGAACATCAGATTTGATGTCAACATCTCCCTATGGCCGGCACTAGTGCACAAGTGCGCATGTGCGAGCTCTGCGTAGACAAGGGGCGGGCGGAGCACTGCTGCTTCCTGCCGAGCAGAACAGGCCGGTCACGCCAAAAAGGCGGGCACCCCTGTCTCACTGCTGATGCTCACCGCAGCCACGCTGGATACCACGCGATACTGGATGGTATGTAGAATGAAGTGGGTGGGCATCGGGAGACCACTATGGGCACCAGGCGGGCATCGGGAGGCCACGATGGGCAGCTCTGTCTATCCCAACTGAAGTGCACCCGGCATATAAGACGACCCCCCCCCCACTTGGAGGCATGTTTTTCAGGGTGGGAAAGTAGTCTTATACGCCAGCATATACAGTAAGTTATTTACAAGCTCTGATAAGCAAAGGAAATGAAGTAGGCGAGAACTCTACTTGGAGAAAATAATCATGGTAAATAGTTCCGCTTAGATATAATAGAAGGGTATGAAACTCTAGTGTTTGTCTGAGGTTTCTGTTTTTCCTCTCCTTGAAATTCTGACTCATTATTGTTATAGTTTATGATCCACACCCAGAGCAGACTGAGATCTTAATGATGAACAGAAAATAATGGAAAGTCTGAAGACCAGATTGTTGAAAGGGGGAGGGGGGATGAAACTTAAGGCACTAATTAACATCTGGTGCTGTTCCTTCGTTGCAAATGCAGATGCAGTATGCATGTAACAGCACAAGGAATAATGACAATGAACTCTTACCATTAAGGTCTGACTGAAGTATTCCTGTGGCAGAATGACATCAAAAGCAACCATGCTGTGAAAATATGGTTCAGAAAAGGGGCTTTTGTTTTACACTAGGTAGCTTTTGTTTTATGCAGAACTTAATTCAACAGCATAGACAAGTCTGTTTAAAGCCATCCAGGTTAGACATTTAACCAGCTGAATTCGACAGACTAACCCCAAATCTTGTCAGGCTTCAATTCAGCACGCTAGATACAATTTGCTAAGACACAATCCAAGGCAAGGTACATGCATCTTCGTTCAACTGTCTTTAAAAGTGAAGGAGATAATTTAAGGGTAGCAAACCGCTGGATTGCCCACGTTCAAGGAAGATGCTATGGTGGTCAAGTATTCTTTCACTAGGTGGAAATGCCTACTCATTTACACTGCATTAAAAGTGACATACTCTACAGGAATTGAAGCCATAACAATCTGTACATTAGGAAGAGTGTCTTCTGCCATTCCATGTCATACCTGTCAAACCGTATTTTAAGGTTGGTGTGGATCCCACATCAGGGATAATGCTCGCTGCTTGGAAAGCCCCACGATTAAACCACCCAAGCTGCTTTCTTCTCTGTACCAAGTTCTGTTTCTTTGGGAGATCTGCATGGCCAAAAAGAAATAAGCTGCACTCGGGGACACGAGACGCCAAGCTCTCTGCTATATCTGAAGAAAGAAAGCAACAAAAGAAAACCCATTAGAACACCCCATGACAAGCTGGTGATCTCCAGATGTGTCGAACAACCGTTCCTGTATTCCCCCAATCAGTTATGCACAGTCCTCAGAATCATCATTTCCTCTTTCAAAATGCCCAGACTGCTCTGCAAATCTCAAAGTTTAGGACTAGCGTAAATGCCTGATACATAATGTAAAGTAAAGGTAAAGGTTGTCCTTGCTCAAAATCAAGTTGTTTCCGATTCTAGGGTTCAGTGCTCATTTCTGTTTACAGCCAAAGAGCCAGCACTGTCTGCATCTGCAGATGTTTCCAGGGTCATGTGGCAAGCATGACTAGACAGAGTGCACAGAATGCTATTTACCTTCCCACCAAAGTGGTACCTATTTATCTACTTGCAATTTCTTGCTTTCAAACTGCTAGGATGGCAGGAGCTTGGACAGAGACAAGAGCTCAGTCTGTTGTGCAGCGCTCCGGTCTTGAACTGCTGACCTGCCAACCTTTTAGTCATCAGGTTCAGCATCTTAACCAGTAAGCCACCACAGTCCTGATACGTAACGTACATTAATATATAACTGCCATAGCCTATGTTCTCTCTCTTTTTTTAAAAAAAAAATAATATACTCCAACCTCTGATGACAGACGATAATATGGAATAGCTGCAGAAAGCCTTTCCACAGTTAGCTCTAGAAGCCTCTACCTGTAAGCACCTGATGCAGAAACTATACCATACCATAGTCATCTGCTGTTGC
The DNA here is from genome assembly GCA_030440675.1 of Furcifer pardalis. Classification (NCBI taxonomy): domain Eukaryota; kingdom Metazoa; phylum Chordata; class Lepidosauria; order Squamata; family Chamaeleonidae; genus Furcifer; species Furcifer pardalis. Next base: position 163,266,458 of record CP126894.1, read on the forward strand.
GGAACAATACTGTATCCAGACAGCAGGTTTGAGAAAAGTTTCAACATGGAGCATGAGCCCGGGATATTGTTTTGCACTTCTGCAAGGTATAATATATCCATAATGATTCAAATCCCTATACTGCATAGAAAAACATCTGTTTTGAAAAGGCAATATGGTAAACTATGCTTAATTGAAATAACATCATATACAAGATGCTTACAAGAGTAAAAATTACAGTCCCCTTGTCACCAACAGCATTAACCTATGCTTATCTACCCAGAAGGTAAGTCCTACAGCATGCAAGGAAACCCCCCACCCCCACTCCATCAACAAATGCTTAAAATAAAAACTTGGGCTTTACCCAGGAATTTCAGCATTTTTAAGAGCTTTATTGGATAATTTGACTTGGTTTCTGTTATGTACAATATGGGACTGTCTCTGTAAACTTGTGATATCAGTCTGCAGATCAGTAGTTCTCTTTATTAAATTCTTATTTTGTGATGGTCTGATGAAGAGATACACATAAACAAATCAAAATCTACTTCTAAGCGGGCAAAGGACAGGAGCCAAAGCATTCTGGACATGTGATTCCCAGCAAGGAGAAAGGCAAAAGTATCTTCCAGAATGAACAAGACAAGTTTCACGCATTCTTATCTGAAGTCATGGTTTTCAAAGCAGGATGTAGGCTTGGATGAGGCCGAGCCAGATGTGAGGTGCAGGATCCTTCCTCAGTGATCCCAGGAGGCTTCCTTGTGCCTCTGCCTCCCACCCCTCCCAGATTCACGGCAATATCTGCCGCCGCCACCACCACCACTCAGAAATCTTAGTGGCAAGCATTATTGCAATGACAATTTTAAAGACCACAGTACCACCAGTAGCTGAAGAATGAATGCCCTTGCCCTGATTATGTGCTTTCCACAGGGCACCTGTTTGACCACTGCATGAAGAGAATCTTAGACAAGACCGGCCTTCAAGTCTGATGTATTAGGATTCTCTTTGTGGAAGGACGAGGTACCTGCAGTTCAGTGGTGGCTGACCTTGGCACTCCAGCTGTTCCTGAACTTCAGTCCCCAGAAACCCTGATCATTGGGTGTGCTGACTTGGGTTTCTGGGAATTGAAGTCTAGGAATAGCTGGAGTGCCAAGGTCAGCCACCACTGCTGTAGTTCTTCAGAAGTTACTACAGTTCTAGTAGAACTAGACCGGAGCACAGTCTGGCCATGTTATCTGGGATCGGTTCGATCCTGTTGGCCCTGAGGAAGTGGACAGGCTCCTTGGATCTGTTCGCGCCACAGCCTGTGCACTGGATCCATGCCCTGCCTGGCTGATTAAAGCATCCACGGCCGTGGCAGGGGGTTGGGTCGAGGCAATTATAAATTCATCTTTAAAGGAGGGGTCTTTCCCAGCACCGTTTAAACATGCTCTGGTGCGCCCCCTCCTGAAAAAACCATCCCTCGACCCTATGGTACTCACCAACTACCGGCCAGTGTCCAACCTACCCTTTTTGGGCAAGGTTTTGGAAAAGGCAGTGGCGCAGCAACTCCAGAGTGTCCTGGATGAAACGGATTATCTGGACCCTTTTCAGTCAGGATTCAGGCCCGGATATGGGACAGAAACTGCACTAGTCGCATTGGTGGATGATCTCTGGAGAGAGCGGGATGGTGGTCATCCGTCTGTCCTGGCTCTTCTCGATCTCTCAGCGGCTTTCGATACCATCGATCATGGTATCCTTCTGGGGAGGCTCCAAGGATTGGGGATCCAGGGCACTGTGTTGTCCTGGTTTTCCTCATTTCTGAGGGGCAGGACCCAGTCGGTGTTGCTGGAGAAGGACGAGTCCAGCCCTAGGCCCCTCCAATACGGGGTGCCTCAGGGCTCGGTGCTCTCTCCTCTCCTGTTTAACATCTACATGAAGCCGCTGGGTGAGATCATCCGTTCCCACGGGGTGAGGTATCATCAGTATGCAGATGATACCCAACTGTACATCTCGGCCCGTGGGGACCCAAGCGGTGCAGTGGAAGTCCTTTCCAGGTGCCTGGAGGCTGTTAGGGTCTGGATGGGGGAAAACGGGCTACAGCTGAATCCCGGCAAGACTGAGTGGCTATGGGTAAGGGGCCCTGTGTTATCTCGGGAGTTACCAACTTTGGTTCTGGATGGGGCAGTTTTGCCCCAAACAGACCCGGTGCGTAATCTGGGGGTCCTCCTGGACTCACGACTACTGTTCGAAGAACAGGTGGCAGCCGTGGCCAGGAGGGCTTTTGCACAACTTCGTGTAATACGCCAGTTACGCCCCCTCCTAGACCGGGACGCCTTGCTCATGGTCACACATGCTCTGGTCACCTCCAGACTTGATTACTGTAATGCGCTCTACATGGGGCTGCCCTTGGTGACCATCCGGAGACTGCAGCTGGTCCAAAATGCAGCGGCCCGAGTAGTGATGGGGTGCGGACGCTATGCTCGCGCCGCGCCTCTGCTCCGGGAGCTGCACTGGTTGCCAGTATGTCTCCGGGTGCAATTCAAGGTGCTGGTCATTACCTTTAAAGCCCTATATGGTAGTGGGCCAGGATACCTAAGAGACCGCGTCACCCTAAGAATGTCTGTCCGTCCCACCAGGGCGGATCGGAGGGGCTCTCTTGTTATTCCATCGGCTAGGGAGGCTCGCCTCTCTAGCACTAGGAGGAGGGCCTTCTCCGTGTTCGCCCCGGCCCTATGGAACCTTCTCCCAACCGAGCTACGTCTGCAAACAGAGCTCCTACCTTTTCGCAAAGGTTTGAAGACCTGGCTGGCGGAGCAAGTGTGGGGTCCCAGGAACACGGGATCCCACGTAGGCTGGCTGATTTAAGGGGACAGCCACCCCCTGTGACGTTTGGGATATTTGGTTTTATCTGTTATATTGTTTTAATTTTTAAAGAACTTTTAAGGATCTATTTGTGATTTTAATCCACATTGTAAGCCGCCCAGAGTCGGGTACTCCCGATTGGGGCGGGGTAGCAAGTATAAATAAATAAATAAATAAATAAATAAATAAACTACAACTACCATCAGCTACCATTCTCCCTGGGCTTTTGTTGTTGTTGTTGTTGCTAAGAATGATGGGAACTGTAGGCCACCCACACCCAGAAAGTAAAGGCTTCCCCCACGCTTGGGGAAAATTCAAGATAGTCCACGTCTGCTTACTTCGAGCCACCATGCCACACTGTTCCACACTGACGCCCGAGAGCGGGTAAATGGGCACCAAGTCAACTGCCCCAAGGCACGGGTGGATGCCAACGTGCGACGTCATATCGATTGCCGAGAAAGCTTCCACACATGCAGCAACCACTGAGCTGCCTAATAGCGAACAAAAATTCAAAGTATCATTAATTAAATCTGAAAAGGAGAACTGGGGCTCTAATTCCTTAAATGAAACATTTTTTTAAAATGTACAAAGAAAGGACAGAAAACAACATTTCTTTTAACTACTCTGCAGTAATAACTTAGTGCCTCTTATTTACACTAAGCATTAATTTTTGGAGAAATGTCAAGGTCTTGTTCTGCTTTACACACCTACTCACCTGACAGAAAGGCTCTTGATGAATCCTGGCAAACCTATTTAGAGATCACGGCGCCCTTGCTTTCCCTCTAGGTCTTGCTGTTGAATCACACTCCACAAAGCTTTCCTTTCTTCACTCAAGTACCAAAACATGGTCATATTTACAAGCACTTGACACTCACTTGCTAACTTTGCCTGGCAAATCCATTTTAATTCACATCATAAACATCCCTATAGGATGTTTCTAGCGTAAAGGAGAAAAAGCTAATTTAATCAGCTTCCCCATCAGCATAGCAGTACAGTATCTCAAAACGACGCCAGTCCTTTAACATTTCAATACTGAGCAAACTGTGGAGGAAACAAAAGCAATCTGTTAAATAAATTTTGTATCAGAAATTATCCTGGGTTGAAAGGATTTTTGCTGGAGAAACTCTGCTCAGGGGACGCCCGAAGGAGGCTCCTTTCATGTCCCCAAGATCCGTCGTGCAGCACTTGGGTACTGAACTCCGACCTTCCAGTCTTTTCTTGGAAACTATGCTAAAGTCTAAGGACATAAAATCCACATAATGTATCCTTCTTCATTCTAATGGAAGACATTCATTTTCACCCATTGTCATTCTGGCCCACTGATGTGATGCACTGTTGTTTTTAATTCTGTCTCCTTTTAAAAGCTAGAGACAGCAACCAGGGTGTCAAATTTTGAAGAAGATCTCTCTAGCCCCATGGTTCCCAATGTGGGGCACATGCCCCACAGGGGTGGCAATTTGATTTTTAACGAGGGGCAATTTGAAAATGAGTTATTAACAGTGAATGGCCTTTTAGGCTTCCTCCACATGAATAGAAGCTCACTTTTTGAATAATAAAAATTATACTGTATGTCACAGGGGGTGGAGAGCATCGGGATTTTAGAGATGCTTTGGTGGGGCATGACTGAAAAAAAGGTTGTGAACCACTGGTCCAGCCTATCATGGACCCAATCATGTTTATTGCTGGCTAGGAGCCAGGGCACAACTCCTGGATCATTATTTCTTTTGTCCCAGTTCTATACTCTTCTGGTGTAATTTCAGTGAGTTCCTTCTAATTGGCATAATTTATTTATTTACTACCAGAAGTCCCCAACTTTGTAAAGATTAGATAAAGGTTAGGGTCACCGTAGCTCAAAAGACGGTCATATCCAACTCTAGGGTTCAGTGCTCATCTGTTTATAGCCAAAGAGCCAGCGCTGTCTGCGTCTGCAGATATTTCTATGGACATGTGGTAGGCAGTGCACAAAACACTGTTTACAAGTGGGTTTGAAATGCCTCAATACTCAGTTCCACCGCAGTGTCCTCTCTTCCTTTCCTCTTCCTTTTGCCATGGCTCTTTCTGCTAATCTTCTTCCCTCACTAAGCAGCAGGATCTTTTCTTCCTCCCTCCTTTTCTTTTAACAGAAGAGCTTGGCTGCCCTTCAGAGGGAGGCATTTTAGTTACATAGGCAGGGGATCGCTGGAGAAAGGAATATCCCAGGCCTGATTGAAGCTTCATCTGCCACCTAGTGAAAGATGATGATATTGCAGGCTACAGACAGAACTAAGATACAGTACAGTACTGTACTTTCAAACTAAGCAAAGCTCAAGGTCTCCCTTGCTCAAAAGCCAGTCCTATCTGACTCTAGGGGGCAGTGATCATCTCCGTTTACAGCCAAAGAGCCATCGCTGTCTGCGTCTGCAGATGTTTCCATAGTCCTGTGGCAGGCATGACTAGATGCTCAACTCCACAAAATACTGTTACCATATGTAGACATTTCTGTCCATTTGGAGGTCAGATACAGCTCTCACATAGTGTGATGGGCATGAAAATTTGGCCCCCAGTCCCATTAATGTTGTTCATCTCTACTTCAGCTCCTCATTTATTAGAAATGGGAGCATGTTTTTGGCTTACAGCACATGCTTAAGAATGTCTGGTCACACACAAGTCCTACTTGGTTTTACATGACTTTCCGTGTGTAGGATTGGGACCCAAGTGTGCTGAAACACATGTTTCAAAGAAAGAAAAACAGCCATAAAGACCAATTCGGGTCCCTTCCTTCCAAGCCTTCGATAAATTGCTCTACAAGGAAGCGTTTTCAGATATCTGCCCTTTACAGTCCTGCCCGTGTGGGTGTGTTTTTAGTTTACTGGAGTCAACAACCACTATTAGCTTCATTGGTTTTTTCGTGGGGGCGTGTGTGTGTGTGTGAGAGAATTTTCTATATGTATATTATAAACTTTGTGTATGTTTACGTTGGTAGCTTGGGTTTGTTTGGGGTTTGTATTATTATTATTATTATTATTTTTGCTTTGTTATAAGCCAATTAGGGTAATGATTTGTCATGAAATGGGTGGTATATAAATTTAACAAATAGATAAATAAATAACCAACCAACTCACCCAGCCCATTTACTGGAGCTGCTATTGTTATGACAGATCTGTTGTAGTCATGGTCAGAAAATATATTCAACACAGTTGCCTGGTGGGGAGGCTCCTGACCTGTGGGCAAAGAAGGGGAGGGGGGAATGGGGAACAAAGTTTGTGTTTATGATAGCAACAACAACAAAGGCATCTGGTTCAGGTTATGTTCATGTAATTAAGTAACAACACAAAAGAATGGAAATGTGTGGCTTTCCAGAGTTGTAGGAGCGCAACATCCTTTACCCGCTAGCCAGTACTGCAGTGGTGAAGTCTGAAGGGATTTTCAATGTACCCAATACCTGGAAGTCCCATCAAACGACTCTCTGATCCAACTCCATTCACTTGGAAGTGGGTTCTTTAGGGCTGGGCTGACCTTCTGTGAACCTCAGCCTATGAAGGCTGCCATCTTTAGCTCTCCAGGCTAATCCAGGTAGACCACATCTCCCTGACTTCTCCACTGGTAGCTCTGCAGCTTAAGGTTGATGGCAGTTGTCCCTCAAGGACACCCGGAGGGAAACGGTTGCTCATCTCCATTCTCTATATTAATTGGGGAAACACTGGAGAGTTTTGTAGACCATAGTGCACCGCTTAGCTCTTAAACCAGAGGTTCTCAACCTTTTCATGCCAAGGGCCATTGGGTCACGGTCCCTCAGACTGCTTCGGGGGCCGGACGGCCATTTTGCCCTGCCTGCCACACATGGCACTTCCGAGTGTGGCGGAGGCAGGGGGCACATGAAATGGTGTCGCAGGCCACATCCAGCCCCCTGGCCGTAGGTTGAGAATCCCTGTCTTAAACCATGGACCATAATCTTGTGCTCTTTTGCTCAGAAATGAGGAACATTAAAACCTATGGGGGTTGTTTGGCAAAACTGTTTGAGATTGCGACTTTAAACTGATTCAACTATAATTTCCTTTCAGTACTGGACTATTAATCGGAAGGAACAGAGGGTGCCAGGATTTATAAAAGTGGATTCTCACTTTTCCAAACTGGATAGTTCAGTAGAATAAGGAAGTCTTAACTACGTATTTCTCTGCCCATTCAGCTCATTCAAGGAGGAATTCTACAATTTATGGTGCCATCACAAAGAGGGCTCAATTTTATGCCGTGACCAGCTGTGCAAGTTACTCCCCACATAGGTGGGAGTAAGTTTCCAGTGGTAGTTCAGTGTGGCTTACTTGCATGTAACAGCTTAAACGTAAGAGGACCTTGCCTTTCCTATGAAATTCTAATCTTCTTACCATTATTCCCATGAACAGCAGCTTTCGCTATTTTCTCAACAACATCCTTTTTCCTTCCTTCTGAAATATTTAGGAGACAAGCAGCCAAAGGGGTCCGAATTCTAACAGAAGCCATTTTTACTTCTGAAAGAAAAGCAAACATAAGGGATGTTGGATAATCTTTGCAGGGTGGCATAGCTAGTGTGTAGCCAATGATTAAGGTTAAATAATTTGAAGTGCAAGCCTTCTTCAGTTCTCCTTTTCTCTTGGTTCCTATTGAACAAATACTCAGGCACAGCTTTAGCAGAAAGAAAAAGAATTTTAACTTACAAGGCTTGTGTTCAAATAAAGTTGTCAGGAAGAAGGCAAAATATATAATACTGTATAGCCATACATTTAATATTGCTAACAAAAAATATTGCAATTAGTTCATGCAAGGCTAGTTGACCATATAGGCAAGGGTTCCCAACCTAAGGCCCATGGGCCAGATGTAGCTCATGGCACAATTTCATGTGCCCCCCATCCCTCCAAGGGCATTGAAGAAACAAAATGGCCACCCTCATCATGCAAGCAGGGCAAAATGGCCATCCAACCCTCGAAGCGGACCGAGGGACCATGACCCAGCACCCGGCTTGAAAAGGTTGGGGACCCCCGATATAGGGACTTGCTCACAGGGAGGATTCCAGCTATTCTGACCCACTAGCCAACACTTAACAATTTGGCTTCAGCTGTACTTTGTTTTTAACAACTGGATTTAATCTCTATTTTTGCGGAGCTAGAGATTGTTACATAACCCTGTCCTCTGCTCTAGACCAGTTCAGGAGTCTGAGCTGTAGCAAAAGCCATTGAGTCTTGGCCAGTCTTCTATAGAGTAAAACCTGGAATTGTGAATTTCAGTAAATTGAAGTGATGTTTTAACACCACTCCATCTTGCACAGTGGCGTCGCGCAGTCTTCAGCCGCCTGGGGCGAAGAACAAACTCGCCGCCCCCCCCCCCCAGCTCGCCGCTGCCGCCGCCCCCTCCCCCCGACCCAGGTAGAAGCCAGCCCCCTGCTGACTAGCGGGGCGCGCGCGCGCGCGCGCGCCACACACCTCCGTCCGCTCGCACCTCCGTCCGCTCGCCCGGCCGGCTGGCCATCGGGGGCTCTCCGCCGCCTGTTGCCCCTGGCAGCGGCTTTCAGGGGGCGGCAAAATGTCCCCTCCCCACCCTTTTGCTGGCGAGGAGGAGAAAAAGTGTTTTTTTTTAGGCGGACAATTCAAGGAGGGGCCCGCCCGCCGGGCTGGCTGTCGGTCGGGGGCTCTCCTGGCGGGCGGCCCGCGTGCGCGCGCACGCTGCCCACCTCCTCCTGCCCAGCCAGCCCCCAGGGGCTCCCCGCCACGGCGCCACCCCCCCCCCCCACGAGCGCCCCGTCTCACGGCAAGTTGGGTGGGTGGCTGGGCAGGCGGAGGCTAGCAGCGTCCGCGCGCACGCGGGCCGCCCGCCAGGAGAGCCCCCGACGGCCAGCTGGGCGGGCGACCGGGCGTGCCCCTCCTTCCCTCCCCCCCCTTTTGCTGGCGAGGAGGAGAAAAAGGGGTTTTTTTTAGGCGGACAATTCAAGGAGCCTCCTTGAATTGTCCGCCTAAAAAAAACCCCTTTTTCTCCTCCTCGCCAGCAAAAGGGTGGGGAGGGGACATTTTGCCTCCCCCTGAAAGCCGCTGCCAGGGGCAACAGGCGGCGGAGAGCCCCCGACGGCCAGCCGGGCGAGCGAGCGGATGGAGGTGCGAGCGGACGGAGGTGTGTGGCAAGCGGCGAAGCGCACGTGGGGCGCTCGCCAGCAAAAGGGTGGGGAGGGGACATTTTGCCGCCCCCTGAAAGGCGCTGCCCGGGGCATCCGCCCCCCCCCCCGCCCCCCCCACGCTACGCCACTGATCTTGCAGCCATAGAGACACATAATAGGAAACACACTGGGCCTTAATGTGTGTTGTTCTTTTGCATGACCAAGGTGGCTTCAGAGCTAAAAACAAACAAACAAACAAACAACCCTGCAGCACTTCTGCTGTGATATGTCAGCAGTCCTCATAGAAAGTATTTCCCATGTGATAATTTACACATGTGTACCACTGCCATCCCTTATTATCACATGCATTTTATTGTTTTGGAAGCTCCTAGTTGGTGGCTAGATGACCGAGGAGCCGGGTCGGTGTGTGGTGGTTATGGGGTCACCAAGGGTCAGACTCAACTATGAGACTGAGCAACAAGTCAGTGGCTAGCATGTGCCAGGGGGAACCAAGGCAAGCTCGAAGCCCCCACAGTTGTGACTGTCATATGTCACATGCCACCCTTCACTGCTATCCTTGAAACACACGGCGGAGGCTGGTCTGGCTGCCAAATAAACGTGTGTCGGATTTCGAAGCAAAAGCAAAGCAACCCCACGTGCTCCCTTTTAAAAAGGGGGGAAAACCCGTATTCCAACCTTTTAAGTTTATCTCGTGCTCTCCTGTGGCCATTTAGTTGTGGAATAAGCATAGCCTGCCCCAGTGGCGTCGCGCAGTCTTCAGCCGCCTGGGGCGAAGAACAAACTCGCCGCCCCCCCCCCCCAGCTCGCCGCTGCCGCCGCCCCCTCCCCCCGACCCAGGTAGAAGCCAGCCCCCTGCTGACTAGCGGGGCGCGCGCGCGCGCGCGCGCCACACACCTCCGTCCGCTCGCACCTCCGTCCGCTCGCCCGGCCGGCTGGCCATCGGGGGCTCTCCGCCGCCTGTTGCCCCTGGCAGCGGCTTTCAGGGGGCGGCAAAATGTCCCCTCCCCACCCTTTTGCTGGCGAGGAGGAGAAAAAGTGTTTTTTTTTAGGCGGACAATTCAAGGAGGGGCCCGCCCGCCGGGCTGGCTGTCGGTCGGGGGCTCTCCTGGCGGGCGGCCCGCGTGCGCGCGCACGCTGCCCACCTCCTCCTGCCCAGCCAGCCCCCAGGGGCTCCCCGCCACGGCGCCACCCCCCCCCCCACGAGCGCCCCGTCTCACGGCAAGTTGGGTGGGTGGCTGGGCAGGCGGAGGCTAGCAGCGTCCGCGCGCACGCGGGCCGCCCGCCAGGAGAGCCCCCGACGGCCAGCTGGGCGGGCGACCGGGCGTGCCCCTCCTTCCCTCCCCCCCCTTTTGCTGGCGAGGAGGAGAAAAAGGGGTTTTTTTTAGGCGGACAATTCAAGGAGCCTCCTTGAATTGTCCGCCTAAAAAAAACCCCTTTTTCTCCTCCTCGCCAGCAAAAGGGTGGGGAGGGGACATTTTGCCTCCCCCTGAAAGCCGCTGCCAGGGGCAACAGGCGGCGGAGAGCCCCCGACGGCCAGCCGGGCGAGCGAGCGGATGGAGGTGCGAGCGGACGGAGGTGTGTGGCAAGCGGCGAAGCGCACGTGGGGCGCTCGCCAGCAAAAGGGTGGGGAGGGGACATTTTGCCGCCCCCTGAAAGGCGCTGCCCGGGGCATCCGCCCCCCCCCGCCCCCCCCACGCTACGCCACTGGCCTGCCCTTTATATATAAAGGGAAGGGACTGCGGTGGCTCAAGTGGTTAAGACGCCGAATTCACTGACTGGAAGATCGGAGTTCGATTCCAGGGCACTGCAGGACGGAGTGAGCTCCCGTCTCTGTCCCAGCCCCTGCCAACCTAGCAGTTCGAAAGCAAGAAAATGCAAGTAGATAAATAGGGACCGTTTCGGTGGGAAAGGTAAGCAGCGTTGCGTGCAGTCCGGGGTTGAGGCGTTCGTGCCTGCCACAGGCCCACGGAAATGTCCGCAGACGCAGACAGCGCTGGCTCTTGGGCTATAAACAGAGAGGAGCACTGAACCCTAGAGTCGGATGCGACTGGCTTTCGAGCAAGAGCGGCCTTGACCTATATAGAAAGGAACTGGTTAAGCAAGAAGAAGGAACGGACGGAGGCGTTCACTTCAGATCCCAGAACCAAAAGTGCCTTGGTCTCGGGAGAGGAGGGGGAGGAGGAGGAGGAGGAGGAGGGGGAGGAGGGGGAGGGGGTCTCTCCCCCCCCCCCAGAGTAAAACCCTACTCGCAACAGGCAGCGCCTCCTTTTCGCGAAGTGAACGAAGGCGCTTCTTCAACCCCCTCCCCTTCCCCCCCCCCGAGCACTTTCGTTACCAGGACGCCAGCCTGGGATGACACCGAGCAGAGCAGGCGGCGAAGCGGCAGGATGAAGCGCTGAAGGAGCCGCCCGCGCAGCAGACCCCCTTCTCGTGCCCGGGACTCGGACCTTTCCCCATGCACACGGACACGAGAGTCCAGCCCTTCCCTTCCCCGCCTCTTCCGGGCAATGGGAGTAGTAGTGAGAGCATTGGGTTCAACCTGCTCTGGGAACAGGTGGTGCTACTACGTGACATGAATGATGTGTGTCTGCCCCGCGGGAACTACGCCCGAGCTACAGAGTCGCCACGGGTTGGGGGGAGGAGGAGGAAGGCGGCGAATGGAAGACTGGATTTCGGAGACCCAAGGAGTTTCGAGGGTTTTGCTGGTTCAGTCGCACAGTCGACTCCGACCCTTTGCGATGATGACCACAGTGGACCCCACTGTCCGCCAGGCACTCCTGTTGCCCTCCACCCTCCTCCTCCTCAAGTCGCTCAGCTCTGTGCCCATTGTCTCTACAATACCACCTAGCCATCTCATCTTGGGCCGGCCCCTTCTTCTTTTGCCCTCCACCTTTCCCAGCATCAAGGCTTTCTCAAGCAAATGCTCTCTTCTCACTTGATGTCAAAAGTACTTCATCTTCATTTTTACTATTTGACCTTTTAAGGAGCAGTCAGGGTTGTTTTCTTCTAAGACTGACCTATTTGTTCTCCTCGCTGTCCAGGGGACTCTCAAAACTCTCCTCCAACACCACATCTCAAAGGCGTCTATTCTTCTGCGCTCAGCTTTCCTAATGGTCCAGTTCTCACAACTATACATTGCCACCGGGAATACCATTGCTTTGACTATACGAATTTTTGTTTGCAATGTGATGTCTCTACTTTTCACTATGTTCTCCAGGTTTCTCATCGCTTGCCTCCCAAGAATCAGTCACCTTTTTATTTCATGGCTGCAATCCCCATCTGCAGTGAACTTTGATCCTAAGAAAGTAAAATCTGTCACTGCTTCTACTTCTTCCCCATCTATTTTCCAGGGACTGATAGGGCCTGTTGCCATGATCTTGGTTTTCTTTATATTGAGTCTGAAGCCAGCTTTTGCACTTTCTTCTTTCAATCTAATCAGGAGCTTTTTAAAATCCTCCTCACTTTCTGCCATTAGGGTGGTATCATCTGCATATCTCAAGTTGTTGATGTTTCTCCCAGCAATTTTGATCCCAATTTGTGATTCCTCCATCCCTGCATTGCACATTATGTGTTCTGTGTATAAGTTGAATAAGCAGGGTGACAAAAATACAGCCTTCTCTTACTCCTTTTCCTATTCCAAACCACTCTGTCCTTCCGTATTCAGTCCTAACTGTTGCTTCTTGATTCATGTACAGATTTCTCATGAGGCCTATAAGGTGTTCTGGTATTCCCATCTCTTTAATTACTTGCCACATTTTGTTGTGGTCCACACAGTCAAAGGCCTTTTTGCAGGGGAACAGAAGAGTAGCGTGCCTTGGCGGGGCCCCGTATAAAAATTTGTTTGGGGGCCCTTAGGAAGGGTAAAGATTTGTTTTGATTACGCACGTTGGGGGCCCCCATGGCCCGGGGGGCCCGTATAATTGATATGGCAGATACGGCGGTAGCTACGCCTCTGCAGGGGAATTAAAGCTTGCCTGAGTTGGTTTAGCAGTTAAGACTCTGAACTTCATGACCGGAAGGTCGGCAGTGCAAGACCCAAGTGCTGCATGAGTGGGCACACATCATCTGTCCCAGCTCCTGCCAAGCTAGCAATTCAAAAGCAAGAAATTGCAAGTAGATAAACAGGGACAGTGGTGGGCTCCAAAAAAATTTACTACCACACTGTGGGCATGGTGTGGTGGGCATGGCCAGGGGGAAAGCCCTGTGTTGCACCCCAATTAGGACTATTTTATTTCAAAACTTGGATGGGTGGGCCCAGCCAGAATTTCTGCTACTGGTTCTAGCGAACTGGTGCAAACCTGCTGGTGCTCACCACTGAACAGGGACCAACTCGCTGGGAAAAGTAACACCATTCCATGCACTCCAGCATCTAGTCATGCCTGCCACATGGCCACAGAAACATCTGCAGACACAGTGCTGGCTTTTTGGCTGTAAACGGAGATGAGCAACACACTCTAGAGTCGGACACGACTGGCTTTTGAGCAAGAGAGACCTTAAGTACTGTACTTTTAAAAAACCTTTATTTGCTAGAGCTGGAGACAAACAAGTTTTGCGTGCCACTATAAAAAGCAGTGGGCATAGATCTGGCCAGGCTGTAGAGGATGACAGATGATAGAGGAGCCTGGTGTGTGGTAGTCTATGGAGTCGCAAAGGATCGGACTCAACTGTGACTGAACAACAAAAAATAAAATTCCCTTTTCATTTGTGCTTTCTACTATCACGCTATCATTAAGACACATTACCAGTTTTGATTTTGCCATCCGTCCTTTGCCCTAGAGACTCTTCATGCTTCCTAAAATCTTTGAGGATCTATTGATAGGCCAGGCGTAAACTGTATCTCCACTTTCTAATGCGACTGTGGATATGCATGTATTGATTGTATTATGGCACCTTCTCCAGTTTACATTCTTTAAAAGTAGTTCAGGTATATACATATTGTATTTTTACTGTATTTTTATTGTATTTTATTGCACTTCATTGCATTGTACAATTTTAAACTCTTATGTTATATTATTGATAAGGTGGTAAGTCTAATCAATTAATAAACATTCATTGATACTTTCTAATGCATTTTGAAGCCCCACCCTGTTTAAATATTTTACTCCCTTTGTAGCCAAAACTGGTATCTTAAATTAATGAAGTCATTTTCTGGGACACATATGTGTGCACAGGCATATGCAAGTGCATAGGGAAGGAATAGATTCTATACCAGGGGTTTGCAACATATACCCCATGGGCCGGCTCTGGTCCATGGTGCCATTCCATGTGGCCCACTGCCCTCACTCCCACTGCTGCCAGAAGCAGCAAAAACAGCCGAAAACACATAATAAATTTAGGACAGCCACAGACATAATTTACGGCAGTGTTTATGGCGGGGGAAAATCACGTGTCCAGCCTGTTCAGCAGTCTGAGGGGGTGTCATCCGGCCCACAGCTGGAATAGGTTGAGTACCCCTGATCTATAAATTTCCTAACTAAAGGTAAAGGTAACTGTACCTTAAAATGATGTATTTTTACTGTTTCTGAAATGGAACACTTTTTCAATGCATTTTGCAATCAGCTTTTTAAAAAACCCTGTTTCAAATAGTTCATTCTTTCAATAAGTTTGTCTGCCTCTGGAGCAGTTTGTTGGTGTTTTGCTATTTATTAGGACGCAGCAGATACATCATACTTATTTAGCCAGTTTAACTATAATCTGAAAGAATAGCACCAACAATATTTCTCCCTTTCAAAAATTGGAGTTTTCTGGTCATAGTGCTTTATTTGTCATATAATAATCACTTTTTAAAATGGAAAAATAACTTGTTGGCTATACTGCCTCTAAAAATCATAAAAATTAAACATGTAATATCCAGCAGATACAGTACATCATATAATCTAAATAATTAGTGTTCAGCACCATCTTGTGGTAAAACACTGTTCATTCTGTATTTAATGAGAGGTTCTGCAGGAGAACCTCATCAAATATTGTGCTATTTTTGAACCACAGTTGGGTCTACCCTGGTAATGGCCAGCTAATCTTTCTCACACTAGGTCAAGCAAACAGAACTGCAGAATAAACTCACCAAAATGCGTCATTGGCCTAGACACGGAAGAAGAAAAAGAAGAGCTTCTGCTAGAATAGTGGGAATATGGCCTCCCCCAAAACACTGGACTCCTACATTTCATACATTATGCACAGAGACAATGGCCAGAATCCTATAGCTTTAAGAAGAACAGCACAAATTGGAACAGCAAAGTACTGAGTTAAGGAGTCACTGCTTTGCATTCCTAAACCCTTCCTTCACTTGTTTCAATTCATTTTTATAATTTATGTTGCGGCAGTTATGCTGGTCTGGTGTAAGCAAAAGGATTCTTGCTACTGACTTGTTGTGGAATGCTCTATGTCAGTGGTGGCAAACCTATGGCACATGTGCCAGAGGTGGCACTCGGAGCTCTCTCTGTGGGCACCTGTGCAGTCACCCCAGCAGTTTGCCCCACCCCTCTGCCCAGCAGCCCAATGGAAACGCTTCCTCCCTCCCCCAGCACAGAGTTCATCCCACCCCCCTGCCCAGCAGCCCAATGGGAGCACTTCCTTCTTCCCCCAGCACAGAGTTCACCCTGCCCCTCTCCCCAGGAGCCCAATGGGAGCGTTTCCTTCCTCTCTTGTTGCTGTGTTGGCACTTTGTGATAAATAAGTGGGTTTGGCACTTGGTCTCTAAAAGGTTCACCATCACTGTTCTATGTGCACAAATTAATGTAACATGCCCCTATGAAAGGATGAGTAAACTAAAGAGTCAATAATGAGCTAAACTGTTACTTAGACTATTGATCTGTATACCACACGGTCTCAGGTGCCTGTCTGGCTCTTCCCAGGCCTTTAACATGGGAATCAATTGTCAGCAGGAAAGAATTATGAAAATAGTTTGCGCAGTGCCATGGCAGAGACACACTGTATGAGCTGCAGCTTCTTATATGGCAGGAGTAAAGAAATCTATACAGCCTCCTACGGGTTAAATTTCAGAGACGTTCTGAAGGACTGCATTCCTTGTTAGTCGTCCAGAGGGGAAAAATGGGACTAAGAATACCAACACAATCTACTGATGTTGCTAACAAAAATGCCTCAGGAGAGCAATTTCACCTAATCTTAAACTGTTAAATACAGGTAAAATGTTATTGAAATAAGTTAACATGGAGTTGAAAAGCTACTATGTCAGACATTTGTCTGGTGGTGTTTTTTTTTTTACTTAGGTAACTACACTGCAGTCCTAAACACATTTTCTCATATGAGCCATTGTTGTTGTTCAGTTGCAGTCGAGTCCGACCCTTTGCGATGACCCCATGGACCATCGCAAGCCAGGCACCCCTATCTCCCACCATCCTCCGCAGGCCGCTCAGCGCTGTGCCCATTGCATCAACTATACCATCTAGCCATCTCATTCTCTGCTGCCCCCTTCTCCTTTTCCCCTCCACCTTTCCCAACATCAAGGCTTTCTCAAGTGAATCCTCTCTTCTCATTTGATGTCCACAGTACTTTAGCTTCATCTTCAATATTTGACCTTCCAAGGAGCAGTCAGGGTTGATTTCTTTTAAGATCAACCTATGAACATAGGAAGTTGTCTTTGTAACATTAAACCATTGTTCCTTCTACACAAACGTCGTTTAGTTGAACAGGAAGCAGAACCAAAGATCTCTAACATCCTGAAAAGACCTAAAGATCCCTGATTCCATGTGTGGCAGCCTGTGGATCACAAGTAGTTGAGGGACTGCAACTGCTATCAGCCCCAGTCAGCACAGGCTGATGGAAATTGCCAGCCAGGAAGGCCACAAGTTGCCTAATCCTGCTTTAATGATTAGCATTTAATAGGTGCTGGTTAGACAACTGTTGGCTGGTCAATAATTCCCATCAAGGGGGTTGAACAGCATGTGGGAGGCCACACATTACCCCCTGCTTGGGACGGAACCTTGCAAAGATTGTAAATAGTTCCTAATACTAACATTCAAAACACACAAGGTACTTTCCTTCCTCTGCCCAACAGCCCAATGGGAGCGCTTCCTCCTTCCCCCAGCACAGAGTTTGCCCTGCTCCTCTGCCCAGCAACCCAATGGGAGCACTTTCTCCCTCCCCCCAGCACAGAGTTCAACTCGCCCCTCTGCCCAGCAGCCCAATGGGAGCGTTTCCTTCATCCTCTGTTGCTATGTTGGCACTTTGAGATAAATAAGTGGGTTTTGGGTTGCAGTTTGGGCACTCGGTCTCTAAAAGGTTCGCCATCACTTGGCTAGACTATATTATTTTTTGAGGTAGCTCAGTCCCCATAGAATTGCATGAATTAGACACACACGCACAAAAGAAAGTACTAATAAAAAACTTGGCAATTCCAGTGCAATTTCCTTCCAAACAAGTATGGGTAGCATTGCTAGAACAAATTTTTCTGCGATTAATTCTGAGGCTCCAATCCAATACATTTGATTTTCAAATTTACATTGAGTTCCTCACTTTCCCTCCTCCTCGTTTGTAAAAAACATACTTGCTACCACATAACTAAAGAAGTTTGGAAGCATTAGTATTTGGGAGGCTACAGGAGACATTTTAAAATAATAAGGACGAATTAATTTTATTGGCATAATGAAAAATGTTCCAAGTTACTTTGGAAAGCTACCTTTAAGAATATTTTTAAAGGCATATTGATAATGTTTTTGCTATTATGAATCCCTCGAAAAGTAACAGAAAGTTACTATTTGTGCAACAAGTACCCTAACAATGTCCTCCACACTGCAAGTAACAAACACTGTAATGAGTGGAACTTTCCAACCTCTGATATTAATGTTTAGTAGTGCATCTGGTCTTCTAAAAGAACACAACAGCAAAAACAGGCTTGTGACTTGTATGATTTATAAGGTACTGTACTGTACAGTAATACCTCGGATAACGCTAAAACTTGGTTCCACAAGTCTTGCTGTTATCCGATTTTTAGTGTTAGCTGATGCATGTTAAAATCCTATGGGATGGATCGGATAACGTTAAAACTCCATAGAGACACATTGTAAACCGCACAGGCTTTAGCGGTTGTTATCCGATGCATCCCATAGGACCTTAACGTTATTCGATCCAATTCTCCTCCCCAGATTACTTAACGTTATGCGATTTTAGCGTCATCCGAGGTAAACGTTATCTGTATATTACCGTATATGACTTTGTAAATGGACACCTGCTTCATTAGGCGCAAGCAAGCCGAAGAGCACAAAAGCGTGTGCCAAGTAAGCGTGTGAGTCTTTAAGGGACAGAAAGCTCCGCTCTATCAGCACAAGGCAATACCCACGAAAACAAAGAAACGCCTCATACAAAGCATACTCATTCCCAGTGTATGTTACCAGTGCCAAACATGGACAGAACGAAACATAATGATGAAGTGGACTTGGTCCACGAAAGCTCACAGTTAAATACAAGAATTAGTCTTTAAGGTGGCGCAACATTTTTTGTCTCTTTTGGATGTTCTGTTTTATATACTCTCAGATGTACTATTACTTTAAGGAGGTGTGCCCAAACTTTTCAGGCTGCAGGTCAGTCACGTGGGTCAGGGGGCCGGTCGCTCTCGCCTGTGGGCCGGATCTGGGCCCCAACACCAATGCATCCAGCCCCCAACACCGTGGTTGCTCCAGGAAGTGGAAGTAAAATGCGCCCATACAGGCAGGGGTGCTCACTCTCTGGCCCGTTGGCCGTATCCAGCCCCTGATGCCCTGGGGGAGCAACGAGGGTTTCGCAGGCCAGATGAATTGGCATCGGGGGCCGGATCTGGCCCATGTGGGCTGTAGTCTGGGCACCCCTGCTTTAAGGAAGGGACTAATTGAAATGTGCAGAAGCTGCCCTATAGCCTCTTCTAAGCATTGCTCTCTCTCTCTGCCGCCCCTCCTGCGCTCTCCTCTCCCACCATTCCCGCTCTTTTCCTCCACACAGGGGACGAACCAGACCGCCAAGAAGAGCGAGCGAGGAGGCGGAGGAGGCGGAGTCCCACTCCCCTCCGCCCCGCCCCCCGCCTAAGAGAAGCTCCACCCACCCCACGCTTACGGCAGGCGCGTATGCGCATGCGCAAACGACCCGGCGCTGCCTGGGAGACGTGGGCGGGGCCCTGCGTCGGTCGGTTGGGGCTGTTTGTTTTGACTGCGGGAAACGGCGGAGGCCCGGCGGGGGGGCGGGGCAAGGGGGCGGGGCCCTGGCTGTTGGGGGGAGGCGCCTGGCCCGAGAGCGAGAGAGAGAGAGAGCGAGAGCCTCCTCGTCCTCCATGAGGAGCAGGCGCTGCTTCCCTCCCGCCGCCTCCGTCCTGAGGGGAGGCCGCCTCGGCTCCGCTTTCCTCTGCCTGGCGCGGGCCATGAGTTTCCGCGGCGGCCCCTCAGCTTCCCTGTCAGGCGGGCCTTCCTCCTCCTCCTCCTCCTCTGGTGGCCCCCGGCTGGCCCTGCCGTGGCTGCGGTTGCCGGGGGTTCCCGGCGCCGAGCCTTGCCAGGCCAACGACCTGCTCCTGCTCCTGCCCCGCGCGGGCCCTTCGCCGCCGCCAGGGCCGCCGCCAAGGCACCACGTCCTCTACTTCCCGGGAGACGTCCAGGTAGGGAAGCTGGGCGGGGCGGGGGCGTCACGTCTGGCTCCCTTTACACGTGAACGGTGGGCATCTTTGCAGGCAGGGATCCTCCTGCGCCCAAGCGGGCCAGGCACTCTTCTTCTTCAAGCCCCCCCCCCCCCACGAAGAGGGAGGTGGAGGGTGTGGGGCGTCGCCTCCCCATATAGCCCTGCTATATAGGAGCTCTTCTTTCCCTTTAATTTTTATTAAAGGTTTTATTTATTCATTTATTTATTTTTCTGTTGGGAATCGACCCAGGGCGATTCCCGACACAACCGCATATTGACAACAATTTAAAACCAGTTCAGAAATTAAAAAAGTTTTAAAAGAAGCTTTAAAACTTAGCATTAAAAACTAGGCATTGTAGCATTAAAAAACAGACAAAAATAAATTTGATGCATTTTGACTTTTGTTTTGTTGTTCAGTCGCACAGTCTATTTCAACCCTCTGCGACCCCATGGACCATTGCCCGCCAGGCATTCGTGTTCTCCACCATCCCCCTTTTAGGTACTTTTGTACCTAAATATTATTACAGTCATACCTCGCATAATGAATTTAATCTGTTCTGCAAGGCTGCTCACTATGCGAAAAATTCACTATGCAAGTCAGACTCGCATAACGAATTTTTTTGCTATGCAAGTCGGATTTTTCCCTATGGAAAAACTCACACAACAAGCGTTTTCTATGGGGGAAACTCACATATTTTTCGCTATGCACGTTTCCCCCATAGAAACGCGCATTATGCGAGTTTTTCCATAGGGAAAAGTCCGACTCACATAGCCAAAAAAAACCCTGTTCTTTATGTGACTTTTTTGCTAAACAAAACACTTGTTATGCGAGGGTTGACTGTATATCTCTTCTTCTCCTTTTACATGTACCGGTACCCGCTAACAAAATAATAATAATAAAGACATGACAAAAAGCTAATACAGTATGTCAAAACTGAGGATGATCCAATGGTGATGGGTGCACTATACAGTATATTCAATTTCTTACGAAGTTTCTTTTTTGGTCAAGAGTTCTTTTTATTTCATGTCCCGATCAAACCCTGGACTGCCAAAATAAAGCCACTTTTTTTTTGGCTTTGTCATTGGTCAAATTTAAGTCCTCATCGATGCATGACTCTGGCAGCAATCAGCAGAGCATTAAATGAGGTGAATTCTGTATCTCCACCTTCACACAGCATGAACAACAAAGCTATAGGATTGTTGTATTTATTTTTATTATTTACACTTATATCCCATCCCTCTAAGGGCAGGGGATCCTCCCTACTCAGGGCGGCTAACATCATAAAACATCATGCACAAAGATTTGTTTAAAAATTTTGTTATGCAAAATAAGTTTGCAGTAACAAAGTTCAGGCAGATGCTGTTACATATTTTAGGAATCTTTTAAAAGCTGCTGTGCTTGCTTTTCCTTTAGCCTTTTTCACAAGAGACTGTTTTGGGAGGTAGGTTGCAAAATCAAAGGTGGATCAGTCAAGGAAAACCATAGTTTGCAATCATATTATAGAGTAAGTAAAACAAAACAACAAAAGTCAAAACATGTTGTGGCACCTTAAAGATGAACTCCTGTATTTTAATGTTCGCTTTCGTGGATCAAGTGCAGTTTGTCAGATAGAAGAGTGAGATCCTATGGCATTAATTTAGACACATGTACAGAGGTACATAGTGTTTGGTTAGTTTAATAGATAAGGTTACAAATACTGAAAAGGTGACTACAACCAGTAATAACTGAAGATCTATTCAGATTTATTAATATGAAGGTTGGTTCTGTTGAGTTGTAAATGGATGCAAATAATAATAGATGGATGCAAAATAAACAATGTGGCATTACACATCTGCTCATGATTGAGGGTGGTGTGAGCGACCAAGTCAGAAGTCAGTTACTTACCTCTGGCTAGGTTGATTACTTACTTTGTTCTATGAAGTGGCCTGGAAACCATAGTTTCATAGTTTGCAAGTGGGCCATGCTTTTCAGCCTATTCCTGTTCTGCCGCCTCACCACACTCCAGATTTGGTTTCTGTTGAAGCTCCTGGGGAAATTAAAAATCCTTCTAAATATCTTCTATAATTTCATTTTGTATGCTGAATTTATGGCTCATTCTCATTCTTTCCCGTCAAACATGGTCCTGTCTGTTTTTTGTAGCCTGCTTGTAGACTTCTTACATGAGATACTACATACAGAATATTGATGAAAGTGAAGATTAAAGCATCAGAAGTGTAGCTGGTGTTGGTTATGGAGCAAAACTGGCAAGTGGCCATATATTTCCTTCATTGTATTTCAGTTCTTTTTCTTTGGAGGAAGAGTGGTATTGCTACCTCTGAGGAATACCTTCTCAGCATGTGATTATAAGGGAGAATTTACACCAGTAATTCCTCAGCTTTGGTTCAAGTCTCCAAAACCCTTGTTAACACAGGCAGCGGCCAGGGCTCTTGAAAGCTGCAGTCCCCAGAACGTATGGGACCAAGTTTGGGAAGCTCTGCTGTATAGATTTTACAGTAATAGTTTGGCACAGTTAAGCTTGAAGAAGCTGATTGAAACCAACAACACATAAGGTGTGGTTTAGAAAATTAAAGAATGGGCTTCATCCATGAAACCTAACTTTAAAATAGCAGTTCGTCTTTAAGGTGCTATGATGTTTTTGTCTTTTTTGTCTTTTTAAACTTTTGTTTAATTAACATAAAAAACAGAAAACACATACAAATACTACACTAAAATTAATAAGAAAATAGTAATGCATCAACATCTATGCTCCCACCACCACTGGGACATTGAGAGGCTTTATCCCTTTATTTTTAACCAATACATAATCAATAAACTCACCCCAATATCTATAAAATCATTTTTCTTTATCAAACCTTTCTATCATTTTAATTCACTTGGCAGTTTAATATTTATAACTATATTTCATGTTTGTTTATTTCTTTGTTTTAATTTACTATTTGATATGCTTGCATAGACTAACACAGCTACCACTTCAGAAGTTAAACAGTGTGAGCAGAGACAATTTTGGAATTATAAGACACATTCTATCCATAATGTCTGTGGAGAGATTGGTTAGGACTCAGCAACTTCAGTGGATGAAACTTAGAATAAAAATTGTCATTTGTCTTTCTTTTTCTATTATGAATGAGGAGCAAAACAATCCCTAATTAATTCAGTTGCACTTATGTTCAAGGAGAGGTTTAATATGATTCAAGCTGCATGGCAGCGTGAACATCAAGAGTGTTTTTGAATAGTTCAGTTCTTAGATTCTCTGTTAAGAACATTTGATTAATCTCAAGAATAACTGTAAAAACAAAAGGTTGAAGTTTCCATCTTTGAAGTTCTACATGTAACTATATCCTCTGAAATCCTAGCTGTAAAGAGAAAGGTTGCTTATTAAATTATGCTGCCCTATTTCCCTTGAATCACTGGTTAGATTATGTTTATTTACATGAAGAAACACATTGAAGTTCCCTTTGGCAGTGTTGCTTGTGGTACCCAACTAAATTGTATCAAGTCCAACATTTTGTTTCCATCCATGACCAGCCAAATACTCTTCAGAAATGCATTAATCAGGTGTAATAGTGGTGATCATTCCAGTTTATTATTATTTATTTATTATTATTTATTTATTAAATTAGATTTATATGCCCGGGAGACGTCCAGGTAGGGGTGTTCCATTCTGTTCATCTGTCATGTTCATGATACACCTATAACCCAGTAATTTATTTATTCCTTCTTATGTTTTCTATTATAGATCAGCTTTTTATAGTTATTATAATTATAATTTCATAAACCTTGGCTTTTAAACAATGCAGAGCTTAAACCTGAGAAAATATAGATAAGTTTGCTCCTGAGCCAAATGGGATGAGAAAAAGGAGGTAATTAGCCCCCCCCATCTTTTACATTCTAGCTCTAGCAAATGATAGAAGACAATTTTAGTCAAGACAATGGCGTAGAAGAAAGTCTTTGTCACCCTGATACACAGAATGTATCTTAAATTTTGAAGTAATTTGTATTTCTTAAATCTAAAAGAATGTCAGAGTTAGTAATTAATCTTTATCTTTAAAAACTAGGTATTTAACTTTTTTAAACAAAAGAAACCAAGCTCACTATCCATCATGAAGAGACTTTAAAACACTCAGTGTTTCTTCCATATAACAATCTAAATCGAAGGGGCAGGAATATACTTCTCTAGTTCTCTGGTTTTAAGTGTGTGTTGTCCTGAAATTCTATTTATTTTTTAATTTATTATTTATTAATCACATTTATATCCCACCCTCATCAAAAGACTCAGGGCAGCTTACAAGGCTAAAAACACAATTATTTTCTTAGCAGCAAATAATATTTTCCATCTACTTGAGCAATAAACACATTTGCAAATAGACATGATTTAGCATGTTTTTAGCAGATTGCTATAAAATAATAATAAAATCTGTATCTGTTGTCTAATTTCAGAACTATCGTGAAATTATGGTTTGCCATCCAGAAAATTTTCAGTGGGAACAATGGTGCTTAGAAAACGTTGCTGCTATTCTTGGTCGTCGATTCCCGGGCAGTTACATTTGGGTTATAAAATGTTCCCGTATGCATTTACACAAATTCAGCTGCTATGACAATTTTGTTGCAAGTAATATGTTTGGAGCCCCTGAACATAGCAGTGACTTTGGAGCCTTCAAACATCTTCATGCGTTATTGGTTAATGCATTTAAACTTACTGAAAACATTCTGCTCTCTCAGAAAAGGATGTACGAGTTCCCCAAGGATACAAAGGCAGTTGCGTGTGAATTGCCTACTGTACCTGCTGCTACTAACGGTTGTCCAGGAACAGAAATGGAGAGAGATTGTGAACATTTCAGTGGTCCTACTGTGAGCTTTATTGAGCCTTCTGTCGTTGGTGGAGTGTCATTTACATTAGTAGGGTTCAGTAAAGGGTGTGTTGTCTTGAATCAATTACTTTATGAACTGAAGGAAGCAAAAAAGGAGAAGAACATAAATGCTTTCATAAAAAACATCAGATCAATCTATTGGCTGGATGGTGGTCATTCTGGAGGAAGCAATACTTGGGTCACCTACCCTGACGTACTTAAAGATTTTGCTGAGACCGGAATTTCAGTGAATGCTCACGTCACGCCATACCAGGTGTTTGATTCAATGAGGGCATGGATTGGAAGAGAGCACAAGAGATTTGTACAAATTCTTGAAGAGATGAATGTGAATGTGAATAGCCAGCTTCACTTTGCTGATGAAGTCCCTTCCTTAGAAAACCACTTCAGAGTTCATGAGGTATTCTGACATAGAACAAACTGCAAACGCGATATTAAACTTGAGGAGTTTGAAAATGCTTTCTCCTGGGTGGTAGTAATGTTTGCTTTGTCAGACAATTAGCAATTAAAACAACACAGGAAATCTAAGATAAATCTGATTGAAAGAGGAGAAGCAATGCCCATTCACTGAAATTACATGGTGTCAGATGGAAAGCTTACATAATGTTTGTTTTATCAGATTGGCTTTTTGTGGTCTAAAGTTTGAGACAGGATACAAAAGAGCATCCTAAAATATTTCTGATGATTTATGATTGTCTTAATTGTTAAGTTTTCCAGACTAATACATCCATTTTATTTACAATTATTTAGTCGATAACTGTGGAGGGAAAACTTTGGATTGCATTATTTTTGCACTTTGACATAGCATAAGCGATACAGTAATTCAGTTATATTGAAACAGTGCAACTGACGGCTTGTCCATACTGACAATTGTGATACAAGCTGAATGGAGATGCCTGAGGTCAGTTTAGGAGCAGGGATGAGCTAAATGGTGTTTAGCAATTCCCCTGTACAAACAGCATACGTGATATAATTGCCAGTACCATGAAGAGACTGGCAATACTGGCAAATTGAACACTTCCTCTGACCATCTGTAGTTGGTGTGAGGAACTGCTTTTGTTTTAATGTTCAGTAGATGATCGCTGTTGCAATTCATCACTTAGATCAGGAGTCCCCAACCTTTCTTGCACCATGGACCAGTTTCGCTAAACAATTTTTCCATGGACAGGTAAGTGGGGGTGGTGGGATTGGATGGTGCAAGTACATAATACGATAAAGTTCACAGGCAGGGAGAGGATCCCCACTGTAACTCAGAAACAAGGAGGGGCCCAGCCTCCTGTCAGCCACACCGTTTTCGACGTGGGCAGTGAAGCATTATACTGCACACATGCGGGGGAAGAGCCCTGACGTAGTTAGCCAATGTTGAGGAGGGCCCCGGCTACCTGCCTCTCTGCAAATGTTTGCCTAGCAGACCTGGCGGAGCAAGTTGATGGCAGAAGGCTGCCATCGGGGGTCTCAGCGCCACCCACCCTCAGGGGACCCCTGACTTAGATGACAGGGAAAGCGGTTTGCCTGTGTGGTAGGCAGCTCAAAAGGCAATTCAAAAGGGATCAGTAATATACAGACAGGCAAAGAAACATGTTTTTAAAAAATTTCGTTGTCCCTCACTGCTTTATTCAGTTTCTGATATCCAAAGAAAACTGGTAAGCAATAATGAAAGCAGCTTTGGCAGCTGTAATGCTGCCATATATCCCATTCCCAGTGTCCACAGGTGCTGGGAATGAGATATAATAGCACATCAAAATAGAAGAAGCACCTGGCCAGAGCTCAAAAAACATGTGTTGGGAGACAAGTTGACCCACTCCAAGTCATGGACACCATGAACAAGAGTGGACCAGCCCATACCCCCAAAAAAGAATAAATGCCTACCTGGATAACCCATCAGTCACACTTATTTTGGAGAATATAGTGTATAACTACTAACACTGTTGTGTCACTGGTGTTCTGTCGTTTCTAACCAGTGTTAGTAATTACATCTACTAGTAATTAGTCTTTTTGAGATCTTTTTAAAAATATATTTTAATGTGACCAAGACTGTATAAGCTTACTGCTAGTAAACATTCCATGTTAATAACTGAAGGGTGACTAACTGGCAATACTTTGGGGAATTTGTATATCTTGAAACTCTTAAACTCTTTGTACCAATTGTGGTAAAAAAAATCCCTCAAGATAAAGCTACAGGACACTAGTATTTTGAGTTATAGAACTAAGTTGGTGGCATAACCCTTTGGAAAAGTTTAATACTCAGTGATTACTAGTTGGTAACAGAGGAACCCTAAGAGGTACAGCAGCTGCCTATAAGAAGTGGCTTTGGACAGTGCAGAGGTACTTTGATTTGTATACAGTTAAAAATACTATTACAGTCAAACCTCATATAACACTAAAACCTGGTTCCACAAGTCTTGATGTTATATGATTTTTAGTGTTATCCGATGCATGTTAAAATCCTGTGGGAGCCATAGAGATACATTGTAACCACACAGGCTTTAGCGGTTGTTATCTGATGCATCCCATAGGATCTTAATGTTATCCGATGCAATTCTTCCCCCCAGATTGCTTAATGTTATGCGATTTTAGTGTTATTCGATACTAATGTTATATGAGGTTTTACTGTACTAAAATTATATTGTAGTAGCATTCAGTACTGAGGCTGAATTTTGGAATTCAGTATTTGCAAACAGTACATTATATGAAATAGAATTCTCTAAACTTAGAACTATCGTGCATTTCTATGAAGCTGTAAATGTACTGAATTCTGTTCTGAGAAACCCCTGCAGAGGGGTAATAGCCAAACTTCAACCAAAATCAAGAACAAAGTTTTCCTAGCTTACAGGTTTCCTATAATGGGTTGCATCAAGAAATGACTTTGCCTTAATACTTATTTGCACCGGTTACCCTACTTACTGCTGTTGTCTACCTGCACCATATTATATTCTGCTCTGGAGGGTCCCAGAATTCTTAGGGACAATGTTCTAGAAGGAATGGGAGACTTAAGTACTGTATGTAGGAATCAGTGAAAACTGGGTGCCTTGATTTGAAAGAGTAGCAGTAGTTTTTACTTGCAGTAGAGTTTATGAACTATCTTGTTTATTTTAGCATGAATAGGATATATAAATACAGTACTATAGTATTTTAGTTATGGTGCTCCAGAGAGGGGAAGTGATTTTAATGCTTTTATAAAAATTTGCTTATCCACACGGGCATTTTTCCTAATCTAGTGGCCCGTCTTTGCACTCGAAAGGTTGCACACTGGCCTCTTCAGTTCTGTCTAGTTCAAGGTAATATGTAAAGGGTAGCGCATATTAAAGTAAAGGAGGAAACTAACTTGTATGGATGTTCCTTAAGTACACATGCCAGGTGTGCACAGATTTTTTCAATCAAGGTTGTTTCTCTAGCTAGGATGCTATTGTTTATTATTGAATATTACAGTTCATACATTCCAGTCAAATGTTTCTGTAACAGAGAGTGGCATGTGAGTAATAAGCTGGGGTTTGAGTTTTTAAAGGTTTTTGATTTTTGAACCTCATTTTATATTTTAAAAAACTGAAAACCTATCTTTACCATAGAATGTTTACTTCTCAGTCTTGAGACAAAAATACCCAGCTTTTAGTGGCCACAGTTATAGGATCAATTTGAAAACAAAAGTTGATGGTTGGTTAGAGTAATGGATTTCATTATCTGGGGACATACCTAAGTTCTTAGGGGAAAATGAGATTGTACTGCATATATCTGGTGATGAATGGGTTTCCAACAGTGGAGTGAATTCTGTTTCATTCTGCTACCCTTCCTCTGATGCTGGGACATCAGAGGAATGAGAAGACTTGAAGTACTTCTATACTTTGGATGTAGCCTCAAAATGGGTTTCAGTATACAGTGAAAACTTGTATAACAAAAATTCCTATGGAAAAATTCGCAAAGGGAATTTTTTTCCCCATTATGTGAGTTTCCCCATAGGGAGTTTCATTATGTGAGTTTTCCCATGGAAATTTTTGTTATATGAAAAAAATTCATGTAACAAAAAATTCACATAGCAAACAACCTCGTGGAAGGGATTGTTTTCGTTATCCAAGGTTTCGCTGTATAACAGAAACTGGTACTGGCCTTTTAGAGCTGCTTTTATGAAGAAGCACTTTTGTCTTTCTTGCCGTAGGCGTTTTAGAATGTTCCTTTTCAGATTCCACTTCTCTCGTCCCCTGCATAGAAGTAGGCTAGCTACTGTGTGTGAGTCTTGAAACAATTGGAGGTATTTTGAGTTATGCTTCTTTTCAGTATATGAGAAACACAGAAATTCTGTCTGAAAAATACCTATACAAAACTGTAGATAATGGTTTGGCAATAAACAGTTGATATTTGTCAAACTGCTAAGATTCTATTTAATGGTTCTTATTCGTATTTAAGATCGCAGAAGGGTTTAATATTAACATCTGTATGTAATTCTGGTCTTGACAGAAAAGTGCCAAAGTGTGCACATATCTTGAATCATTCCCTTCAGCAAAAGTCTAATGGGTGTAATAATGGTTGGTTGTTTTCCGTTCTTTGGAAGGCTATTCATATCCTAGGGTCCTATTTACCCTGAATTACTGCCGTTAACCAAATAGGCTCATACAATAACATTTTCAGGGTTGGAAGACCATGTTTTCCTCCCACAGCCCTTTGTAACACTGGCAGTAGTATCTTAAACTAATTTTGCATGCGTCATCACACAATCCCACAGCTCTTGATAAGTTGCTCTGTGAAGTACTCCACTAGGAAGCAATCGGGTGAATAAGTATCAACCCAAAAAATCTGTAACACTGGAAATATATTGAGGCAATTGCTTCTAAATGAGTCAGTTGCCTGGATATACTATGCAAGTATGAAACTGTGTTACATAGCTGCTCTCACATCAGTCGCGGTCTTTTTCTTACTTCAGTCTACCCTCTCTAAGTAGACAGGTAAATTATCCTGAGTTCTTATTACAGCTGAACTTTAAAGCTCCCCAGGAATCACTCTCCTGATAGCATTTTAAGCAAAATTCAGTTGGATTTCCATGTTGGCAGTGAAGATTTGGCTTTGGCTATTGTGCTTACATTTGATTTCAAGAGACAGTCAGTTGTTGAATTGGTTAGCCGTGGCCCAGAATAGCAGATTTCACTCAATGGGTGGTAAACAAATAATGAAATCAAAGAATCTGAAATATCCAGTTCTATGACTTGAAACTAAGGATTTAAGGAAATGTTCAAAAACATTTTTTAAAGAAAAAAAAGTGCCTCTAGGGAGGAGAAATAGCCACTACAAGAGATAAGCTTTGGAGGACTGTGACAAGTGCTGAGAAACAGGCCATTTTTGCAGCTATACAAACAGCATCACACTTCTCTGTGGGCAACCAATGTAAGCCACTGGATCGGTAAGAGTACTCATAGGATTGTGGACTAGTGGGACAGAAACAGCAGTACTTCAGGTAGCACAGATGTTGCCATGGATGGGTCTGCAGCTGAAATGATTCCTGCCACTTTGGAGAGAGGGAGGAAGGAAGGAAGGAAGGGGCTGGTGGAAAGCAACTTCATACTGAGGAAAACGGAAGCAACAGCTTCAGAGTTGTTCAGTAGTCCTGAAAGGTGTGCGCATGGAGCCCTCATGGCACAGCGGTTAAACTGTAGTATTGCAGCCCAAACTGCCAGTGTTCTGAGCTCAATCCCGACGGGTTCCAGGTTGACTCAACCTTCCATTCTTCCATGGTTGGTAAAATGAGTAACCAGCATGTTGAAGGCAAAAATGTTAATTCTCATGAACTGCCCCGAGAGTGCTCTTAAGTGCTATGGGGTGATATATAAATGCAATGGCTAATTGCTAAGTTCAGGACACGACATAGTCTGCAATACTTGTCAGACTATTATCTCTTCTTTGTTATTCACATTGGAACCAACAATACATTTGCACATAGCCTTCAACAGCCTGTAAGTGAGGCTCTGGTTTAAAGGTGAAGCATGAGAGCACTAGCGGTGTTTTCTTTATTCCTTCCTTGTGGCTCAGGAAGAGACACAAATAATGGACTTGAACTGGTGGTACAGATGGTGTCATAGGGAAATATTCCGGAACTGTTTTGGTGCTTCTCATTAAAGGAGGGATCATTGCAGGAGATGGGTTGTGCTGCTCAAGAGTTTGGAAAGAATATACTTGCTAGGAATCTTGCAGGCCTGGTGAGAAGAGTTTCAAACCAAGGTGGGTAAAAATCACTGGTTATTTAAAATAGATTTATTATGCAATTATAATTTTTTTAAAATTTAAATTGGTTTTCAAGATTTTTTTTCTGAAAAAGCACTTTATCCATCTAAAACAGTTTTCTGTTTAAGTTGCATTATAGTTTAGGGTTTTTGAATACCCCACCTCTCTCCCTGTTGTTTTTTAAACTTTTTAAAAACTGTTTCATCTTTTAACTTTTATTATAATTAATGTGTTTTTAATTGTTTTAAATTGTAAGGTGCCCTGAGTCGTTGGATAAGGGCGGGGTAGAAATATAATAAAACAAATAAATAAAATTTGTCATGAAAGAAGGGATAATTTTTTATTATAAAGTAATTGAGATTGTATATTCATGCAACGTTTAATAATTTTGTAAATGGATTCCATTATACATTCATTAGCACTATATTCCAATTTAACCTCAGAGGCTTCTGTAATACTGTTTTGGGTAATTGTTCTATAGGTGCCATCACACATGCCTAGTTTTGTGGTTCTCGGAACCATGATTTTAAGTCTGCAGAGCTAACATGCCTCTTAACAGCAAAAATGTTTATTAAATATAAAATTGAGAAAGACAGCTCAACTTTATTGTTCCTCTATAAGTCTACATACAACCCATTACTTTTAGGTGCTGTTTGAGGAAATAAAAAAAGAATATTGTTTGAGGTGGAATAGAGGAGATAATTACAAAATAAGTGAGGAAGAGCAAAGCAGTACAAACAAAAATAAAACGGTTTTTTGAGCAAAATACTGCAGAAGTCTTGATCCTTGAGTGTAGCCTGAGTTTTATCCCTTGAAAAGAAGGGCTGTAATCCCAGCAGACTATAAAAGAGCTCCACTTTGGAAATATTTTAATTAAGTAATCACTATTAGTACTTATGTCTGACTCTAGGGGGCGGTGCTCATTTCCATTTATTTATATTATTTTTCTGATTTCTATTGCTGCCCAACTCCAAAGACTGGGCAGCTCACATTTTAAAAGCCAATTAAAACCCCATTAAAACTGCCACCAAAAATTACTCCGACCCCTACAGGTTAAAAGAGGGCGTGTTCTTACTAAATCAGCCAGAAGGCGGGCGGCCCCCACATGGCTGGTGCCCCACACCTCCTTTGCCAGCCAGGTTTTTTAGCCCCTTTCTGAAGGACAGCAGCAACTCCTGCTGGAAACGCAGCTCAATTGGCAGGAGGTTCCATAGGGTCGGAGCGCTGTCTTTGTCTGCAGACATTTCCGTAGTCATGTGGCAGGGCATGACAGCAGAGTACACAGAACACTTTTACCTTTCTCATCAAAATGGTACCTATTTATCTACTTGCCATTTCTTGCCTTCAAACTGCTAGGCTGGCAGGAGCTGGGGCAGACAACTGGAGCTCACTCCGTCACACAGCACTCGGGTCTCAAACTGCTGACCTGTCAACCTTCTGGTTGCCAAGCGTATACAGTATATTGTTCCAATTGAATGATCAGATACAAGTACAAGGCGTGTGCAAAATGCAAACAGTGCAAATCAAATAGTTAATAATTTTCTAGTATAACTAAAAAGTAACTTAGGTTGAAAATAACAAGCAAGAATGAGCCTTTATGTAGAAAACAATGATTGAGTGACTAATGATTTAAATTGGTTTAAATAAAATGCACCTTGCTTTAAACTGAACTTTGCTGGGGAGCGTGGCGACAGAGACAAGTACAGTAGAACCCTGCATAACGAAAAAACTCAGTTCCACAAAACTCTTTGCTATGTGGGGTTTTTTGTGGGTTTTTTTCCCGTTATGCGGTTCCATGGGAGATACCCCACATAACGGGTGGGGGGGTTGATTAACCGGGGTTCCCATTAAGCGGGTATGCCCCACTTACAAAAAAAAAACGCATAAAGGAAAAAAATTAGTTATGTGGTGTATTGCCATTGCATAATGAATGCTTCGTTGTGCACATCTTTTGCTATACAATGTGTTCGTTATGCGAGGTACCACTGTACTAGAGGCAAGAGTGTCATCAGAAATTGGTACAGTGGTGCAGAGGTGTAGTAATGGAGTGGAAAGACAACCAACCCTTGGAAGGCAAATCTTCACAGCCTCCTCTAACCCACCCACCTGGTTTTCATGAGTATTTCATTGCATTTCAAATTTATACCCCGCCCTACTCAGGTAAACCTGACTCTAGGCGGCGTACATATTATAAAAGTAACAGCAATACAATCACAGATTCCACATTATCATAATCACAATCATCACAGTATCAGAAAATGTATATAAATATCAAGTCCAAGTAAAGTCCGAAGAAGAAGAGGAACAAGAACAAGAACAACAACTCCATCCGCCCGCCTCCCCGCCTGGATCTCCAAGCCCCTTAACCAAGCCGGACGGAGGTTTCTAAAAAGAAGGTGGGGGGGGATTCCTACCTTCTTTTTGAACCCCTCCCCCCCCGCCGGCCTGGCAAGGGTCCCAGCTATCCAGGCCGGGGAGGAGGGGGGTGTCTTCCCAAGAGAGGCTGGGATAAGAGTATATCCTGAATTCAGCAAGGTTTCTGGTAAGGTCCACTATGATGGTCAAATATGAATTTTAGATAATGCTCCCATTAAATGATTTTGTAGCTGGTCAACAGGGCACACCTAAAGAGTTTTTGCCAGTGGTTTTTAATAAGAGAAATGGTTGGGGACAAATCCGGCAGTCTTCTATCCTGGGCCTGGTGGTGTTCAATATTTTGATGGTTAAAATTGTAAATGATGCCAGATTAGAAGCTGGGATGTATACTTTAGAAGAGAAACAAACGTGGCCGCAAAAAGAGATGGTTGACAAGGAGCACATCGAGGACGGAACGAGGCTGTGAAGAGCAGAAGGGATCGGGAGGGGAAAGGGACATCGCAGCCGTCAGCATTTCACAGGTGAAAATGTCCATCTCCAAGGCCTTGTTGAGAAGATACAGAACCGGAAACGAGGACAGTTGAGCATCTGCAGCAGATTGGCTTAGTAGAGGCATCTGTGACCTGCAACTTCACTCTTAACAATTAAGAAACAATATATCTCAGCGTATATGCAGTGCCTTTGTGTCCAAATATTAATGAACAACTGCAGACTGTGCTTTTTACTATTATAGTAAATTGGGCTCATAAGGACTTCTCTGTACTGATTTAGCACTAGGTAAAGGTTTCCCTGGCTCGAAAGCCAGTCGTATCTGACTCTAGGGGTCAGTGCTCATCTCTGTTTCAAAGTCGAAGAGCCAGCGCTGTCTGCATCTGCAGACGCTTCCATGGTCATGTGGCAGGCATGACTAGACAGTGGAGTGCATGGAACACTGTTACCTACCCACCGAAGTGGTCCCTATTTATCTACTTGCAATGTCTTGCTTTCAAACTGCTAAGTTGGCAGGAGCTGGGACAGAGACGGGAGCTCATTCCCTGACTTCCCTGCTTTTTCTTCTACAATTTTTTCTCTTACCCACCCCACAGGTCAGTCAAGGTCCATTATATTCATTTTTTTCAACATTACAAATGAATAGAGTTCCACTTCTGCCTTTCTACCCAATTTAGAAAGCAAACTATACTTCTTAAAATACAGTATTTGCAATCTGCATGGTTCGGCAATAATCAATTGGGTGAAAGGAATCCAATATACATTCTTAGGATGCGGGTCGGAGGCTGAGGCTTTAAATGTTATTTAGCTCCTGCAAGATCCTGGAGGATCCCAAGCAGGGGCAAAAGAAACTAGATGACAAAGCAACTTTGGTTGTTGGCTAAAGAAAGATAAATAATAAATTCAGTGCTAAGTTTATGACAGGAAGGAGGTTAAAATGGGTGCGACCAACATCTGATACTCCAATTTACCAAGGGTATGAACTCATAATCAATGCACACATGTAGCGTGGCCTTGTTAACTAAACATTCATATATGATTTTGAGACATGTTGATGTTTAGTGCTTGCATGTAAATTAAAGCTAGAGAAAATCTAAAAGTGAAATTGTTCTTTATTTGTAGTTGCTACTGTATGTTTTCTCTTGGATGCGTAAAACCATTCTCCGCCCGTAGAAGTCTCTATATTCCTCAGGGAGTTCCTCCAAAGTTTTCAGTGCTCTGTCCAAAATCTGTACTGCTCTCGAGGCTGCTGCAAGGTCTTTGTTTCCATAAGTGTCTGTCTTATCATAACAATCGGAAGGAAGATGTTTCCAGAAGACATTGACTCCGATTCCAAATTCATCAGAAATTACATTATGGAACCATAAAGCTATTAAAAGGAAGAAGGAAATTTTTTAGAAATACCCAAATCCTGTTCCATATATCCTGCCTGCAGAAAAGTGACGATGTCACTGGTAGGGGTAGATTTTATGTAGTTCAAGATGTCCTTCTGTTTTAAATAGATATGTCAACTTAAAGGTAAAGGTCACCACTGCTTGAAAGCCAGTCATATCTGACTCTAGGTTTCAGTGCTCATCTCTGTTTATAGCCAAAGAGCCAGTGCTCTCTGTGTTTGCAGACATTTCCATGGACATGTGGCAGGCATGCCTAGACGCTAAAGCGCACTGAACGCTTTACCTTCCCACCGAAGTGCTCCCTATTTATCTACTTGCAATTTCTTGCTTTTGAACTGCCAGGTTGACAGGAGCTGGGACAGAGATGGGAGCTCATTCTGTCATGCTATACTCAGGTTTGAACTGCTCACCTTCCACCACCCAGCCAGCATTTTAACCACTTGAGACACTGCAGTCCTTCAATGTGTCAACTTACAGTAGCCCAAATTGGGCTTTCAAGATAGTGATAATAATAATAATATTTGTATGCCGCTCTATTTGCCGAAGCAACTCAGAGGGGCTAACAACATAGATCAAACATATCCAAACCTATCAAAATATCACATATCAAGTATCACATCAATAACATACCAAAGTATCACGGATCAATATCATACCAAAGTATCACATATCACATATATTTCAAAAGATTCCCCCATCACAATTTACAAAATTAAACAAAAACCCCAAATATAACTTTCCATGAGACAACAATATTACAATATAAAATATAAATATAACACAGCATATACAGACTACCACGGGCTAAGATACAATGGGGTCACAACAAATAAATCACAATATCATAGCATATCATGACACGCTACAAAAACAGAAACAAAAAATCATTCATTTAAGAGTCTCATAACAGTATCCTCAATTATCCAGCTTTTTAAGTCCTGCCACCGCCACTCAGCTGTTCCCGCTTCCCCCTCATCCGAGCCAGCTTGGGGAGCGTCTGGTGTCCATTAGCGGCCAGCTGATATATTTAAGGAGTCAGTTTACCAGCCCAGTGCAAC
Source organism: Furcifer pardalis (assembly GCA_030440675.1). Classification (NCBI taxonomy): domain Eukaryota; kingdom Metazoa; phylum Chordata; class Lepidosauria; order Squamata; family Chamaeleonidae; genus Furcifer; species Furcifer pardalis. Next base: position 163,302,376 of record CP126894.1, read on the forward strand.
CCCATACATTCCCTGTGAGTGTTCATGGGTGAGTAGGGATTTGAACTCAAGACTCTTGAGTCATAGTCATTCTCTCCACTACTACACACCATGTAGAATGGCATCTGTTTTTAGACAGAGTACTCTGCTTTAAAAAGAAAGCAGAAATGAAGTTTCTTTGAAGAGCTGAAAATTCCCAACTCAAATACTGTACTGGTATGCACCAGGTGCACAACCAGAGAAAGACCAAAGACGTGACTTTGAGGGCTTTACAGAGACAGTTTCCCGTATTTTGAGCAGGGAAACAGTCTTATCTTCCACACCCCTGCTTTAAGATGAGGCTTTCTCTACGCAGGCTCTTTCATTTATTAAATTACAACTTCTGGCAGTCTTAAGAGGAAAGAAAAAAAGCTGAAGGTACTTGTACATTTTCTTACCTGGAATAAACAAGACCTCTCCTGCTTTCAGCTGGCATTCAAAACGTCTAGCTCTGACAAACAGAGGATATTTCTTCAAATCTGGCTTGTCTACATCTAGCACCTCTGACTTGGTTCCTAGTGAAGATTCAATGTGCAATGGACATTACAGCTTCAGATAAGTAGTGTTAATAATAATTGTGGGACATAAAGTCGATGCCAACTTATGGTGACTTTCCCCACAGTGTTTTAGGTATAAAATATATAGAAGCACATTACCATTTACTTTTTTCTGGGGCCAGCCATGGGTACACAGGCTAGTTCTTCTATAGAGGGAGGGCAGAGTGGGAATTGGAACTCACAGTTTGTAGCTCTGCAGCCAGAGATCTAATTCAGTGTTTCCCAAATGCTGGTTTTTGGACTTCAATTCCCAGAAGCCTAAGTCATTTCCCCAAAGCACTGATCAGCCAATGTACTGACTGAGGCTTCTGGGAATTGAAGTCCACTAGTGGGCTGTGTACCCCTTCGAGCTATCCAACCAGCACTAATTAGAATTACAATAGCCAAAACACTAGTCAGGGTTTCTGGAGGGGCAGAGGAAAGATGTGTGCAAGTAGGATGCTTGCAACAGACCTGCTTATATTCTGTCAAAAGACTTCTAGGGAAAATAACCTCTTCCCTCTTTTTCACTGAGCCATCTCACTACTTTAGTATCTTGAGGAGTGTCTCACTATTTTTTGTAAAGTACTAACACTTAAAAGGTGTGTATTTCTTTAGAAAGGAATGTGCTATATTCAACACTAATATGTAACTGTAAGGAGGGGGTGTGTGAGGACAAGGTATAGACCAGCGGTTCCCTATAGGGCTGTGATGGACTTCAGTTCCCAGAAGCCCAAGCCCCCTGTGAATCCACACGATTCCCGGAAGCAGAAGTAAAATGCGCCCATGTGGATGTGTTTTACTTCCACTTCCAGGAGTAATGAGGGCAGCATGGGCTGGATGAATCACAGTAAACCCATTCATGTGGATTCACGGGGGCTTGGGCTTCTGGGAACTGAAGTCCAAGAACATCTGGAGTGCCAAGGTTCCCCATCACAGCTATAGGGGGGGACTTCAATTCCCAGAAACCTAAGTCGGTACATTGACTGATCAGGGAACTGACTGAGGCTTCTGGGAATTGAGGTCCTAAAACCAAAGATTGGGAAACACTGGCTAGCTAGACTCGCCCAAGGAGCCAATGGAAGACACCTATGGAGAAGGAGATGATGGTACCAAGGAATAATGTTTATTACATTTCTATACCGCCCATTTGGGTGGTATCCCACTCTGGGCAGTGGGAACCCTCACAGCCGCCAGGATGGGCTTATGTAGATAAGTAAAATCCTTGGGAAGAGGTCTGGGTGCAACCGTGGGTTCAAAAAGAGGCAGCGGCCTAGTAGTCACAAGAAACAAAGGCCATGAAGCCACCCTACTGGGGGAAGCGTTGAAGACAGGAGGAACACTGACACAATTGAGAACCTGACGCAGGACCATAAGCCAGGCCAAAAAAGTACCACTCTGCCCAATCAGGCAGTTATTTCTCCTGTTCTTGTTGCCATCAGGATCTTACATTGATGTAGGGTACCTGGAGTAAAGGACCGCCACCCCTTGGTCTTTGGACTGAGGTGGTGCTATGAACCTCTAACCCTGCTGAGAGTTGTACAAAGTTGGCTATTGGCTGAATAAAGTTTGTTGTATGCAAGAGTTAGCCTGGAGAGTCACGTTTGGACATGGAAGGAACAATGGGTTTACAGTAACACTGATTTTTTCCCCCCTAAAAGGCACCCAGGATATTAGATGATAGTTGACATGGATGTTGTTTTAAAAAAAGATCAAAAGCATTGTTAAACATAATACAGTATCAAGCATAAAAGGAAAAAAAGGCTGACAGTGAATTAGCATGAATTCTGTAAAGATGATTTAGGCCTTATTATGGCTGAAGACCAAGTAACAGCCTAGGAATAGTATTTATAATAGAATGAAATACATCTCCCTAAGCAGCTCATGTTGGAATTGATGCTTTCCAATTCATTCATAAGTTATACTGAACAGTGTACCCTTAGTAAAATTAAGTGTCTGAGGATAACATGAAGTTATTTAGGTATGCATGTTTGAGGAACGCCAATGAGATTTCTAAAACTAAAATGAGAAACAAAAGGCTAATTGAAATTAAAAGCCAAGTGATGCGTATTGGCGGAAATAGCTTCACACAAGCACCGTCACATCCGACTCCTATCCGAGAATGCATTTTTTCCCTGAAGCAGGAAAAACGTCATTGGTGTGAATTTGTTTAAGGTGGATCCCAGCTTGCCGTGAAGTGACCCACACACTATGACCACGGAGGCATCTCCTGTGGCACGTATGAAATTAGACATGCAGGATTTAACACCAGGACTGCAATGGAAAGCCACGGCCTTAGGGATATGGACAAGGTGCGCCTTCACAGCCAGTCCATCTGGCATGGCCTCTTCTGCCTCCATGGCCGTTGGGAACCAGAGTCCGTCCTCTGCTCATTTTGCCATTGGTCCCAATAGGATGGTTTCCAGTGGCATTTCCTCCAATGAGGGGGACCATTATCACCCCACCTAAAGGGGCTCATCCACCCATAGCCATTGGCCCCTTTAGGGAGTCAGGTCAGTTAACTACCGCCTGACACTTGGTCACTGAGTCACTAGCTGTATGGTCTACTCCATTACCATAGCAGGATGTCCAGCCAGACAAGCACCAGTTGGATTACAAACGGCACTGATTAATCCAGAAAAGGATTTTACAGAATATGTTGGAGAACTCTGAAAATATCAACCCAGCGTTGGCAGGTATGAAAAGGCAAGTGTGTGCTTAGTCTTATTATCAAATAATAATAACAAATCTTGACAGCTCTGGATATTTTGTTAAGAGATGTAGAGCTAGAAAGAGTTATGAAAAGATGGAAATGATGAAAGGTTGGAAAAACTGCCCTACAAGGAAAGGCTCCAAAATTGTTGGTTTTTAAAAAGCACTTCTGTGGAAAGATGATGGGTTCATAAAATGATGCATGATGTAGACAAAATATACAATGCCTTTCTTCATTATAGTGCTGGAAAATAAATAGAAAAGTATGACCTCCATCAAATATGGCATCTACATACCTGATAAATATAAATAGGATACATCACGGGGACTGTACAGGACAACCCGTTTTTTCCCTGTCACCTGAATTAGGAAGTTATCCATTACCTGCAAATAGGAAAATGAGAAAGGTTGCTTGGCATGTGACAGAGACATATTACAAAATAATTGTGGCTCTATTCAATGAGTAATTAAAACGAGAATTATAACAGTTCTTTTGTTATTCTGAAAATCATAGGAGATCTCTTGAAGCTTAGGTTGTCTTGCTGGTCAGTCTCTCCACTGCGATTTCATACCCGGATGAGCAGCAGATGGGAGACACAGGAGGTTCAGCAAGGTAAAATCCTGGCCACACATACCTCTTATGTCTTTCCTGGGCACATCCATATACCAGCAAGTTCTAAAACGAGTCTATGCGCCTTCTCCTAATCTTAGCATGGTTGTGCACCAACCATGATCACCATGTTCACAGCCAAGTAAGCAGTTTACACAGTTCTGTCCTCCCTGCTTTTAAGGATTTTGAGGAGGGAGGGAGGGAGGGGGGTGAGAGGGGGGGCAATTTCTTGAAGTGGAGGGAGGGGTGTTTTTGGCTATCACTCGTGGTGTCTCACAAGAAAGGAGCACAGACCCTCTCACTGGGCCAAGAATACAACTGAGCACCACTTAACTGGAGGTGCCTCACTGTGTTTGACCACCTACCAAAAGGCGGCCATTCCTTGCACCAGTGTCTGTCCTCCCTTGGAGTTGACACCGTGTCTGGCGTTGACAACAGGAGATCCAGGACCTCATGGAGGACAGGTTCTGACTTGCATGGGGTTAGCCATGCCATCTGGCCAGATGTCATTCACTATCTTGATACTCCGTGTCATGGTTTCTTTACAACAACAGCCAACTACAAGAAACCCACAAGCAGGATATGAGGGCAACAGCACCCTCTCATAGAAGAGCAAAGAGTGAGTCACCCATCCCACCCACCCCACCCCAGTGAGAAAGCTCTCTATCTTCCTCTGTGTTTAGAAGGCCCTGAAGGGGGGAGGAAGGGGGGGAGAACTGAGAAGGCCCAGCATGGTCCTGAAGTTATCTGTAGTTGGCATTCCAAAGGATGGGGCTGGTTCTTGGGGAGTGAGAAAGGAGGGCGGAGGACTCTAAGTGAGTGACATTGGTAATTAATCCCAATCGAGCCTGGTGATTGGAAGACATCTGGAGGGAAGGAGGAGAATGGGATTTGGAGTGATGTAACATTATAAAACTGCATGTACCCTTTGTATGAAAATGCTTTGCCTATCTTGAGTTCTCTTTGTTCTTTTCTATGCTGTGCTGACACACAAATCCCTCAGCCTGAGGGAGGCGCCGTTAAAATGTAGGGGAGGGCTGAGGCCCTACTGGCCTCTAGCTAGGTCTATTATTTTAGCATTCTTTTGTCTATGTATGCTCTGTGACATCTTTGCCTTACAATAAACATCCAGACTACTGAAAATCACGTGATGTGTCTTGGAGAAACAAAGGCTGGGGGCAGGTGATGCTACCAAAGGAGAACCCCAACCGTATACTCATATGTGTTCCCTCACAGCTCCTATGGAGTATCATGTTGCCTCTGGTACTTGAGGGAATTCTTTTTTCAGGTGCTGTATCTGATTCCGAATATTGGCTATCCTCATGGCAATCAGCCATGAAGATTGTCCTGGGAACAGTATAATGCAGTGTCCTTCCATTTGCCTTCTGCATTGCAGCGTGTCATCTGTGGTACTGAACCAGTTCTGTGAGTCACTTTCTGGACTTAAGCAATTCTGACACGCAAAGTCCTCCTCAGCCCCAGGAGGCCAGTGTTGATGAAGCTGCTGCCCTCCATCAAGATGGATTCAAGTGGGATTTAATCCACTTGGGGACCCTCAACCTTCCCTGTGGACTTTGCCACCCAGAGTTGTCAGGTTAGTTAACCGCCACCTGACAATCAGCACGGAGTTGCTAGCAGTATGATCTGCTCTATTCCCATTATAGACCCGGTGGTTCAGTGGATAAACTACTGTACTGCAATCAAAAGGTTAGTTCAATCTGGACCAGAGATCAAGGTTGACTCAGCCTTCCCTTGGTTGGTAAAATGAGTACCCAGCATGTTGGGGGCAAAATGCTAATTAACTTGTGAGTTGCCCAGAGAGTGCACTGTGCTATGGGGCGGTAGATAAATGTGATTGTTTTGCTACCATAGCAGGATAACCTGGCCAGACACCCCCCAAAAAAGGGAATTCATATCCACTGTCACCCTGTCCTCAAATTTGCCCATCCCTTCATCTTCTAAGGTTATTCATGCTGGCTAGACAACAGTACTTCCTGTAGTACTAAATTCCAGAGTTTAACAACTGTGTGTAGAGGTTCTTCCTTTTATCTGTCCTGAATCTGCCACTTTTAAACCTTAGTGGTTGACTCTAGTTTCTAATGCAATGAGGCAGAAAAGCTTCTCCTTTTCTACTTTCTTCAAACTGTGCCTAACTTTATATGTTTCCCGCATGTCTCATGCTTTTCCTAAGTTAAAGAGGCCAAACACCGTGACCTTTCCGCACGCAGGACTCGGTCTAGCAGTTCCTGATGATTTAGGCCAAGGGTTCTCAACCTTTTCAAGCTGAGGGCCGGGTCATGCTCCCTCAGACAGCTTCAGGGGCTGGACAGCCATTTTGCCCTGCCTGCCACACATGGCACTTCCAGGTGTGGCTGAGGCAGTGGGTGGCCACATGAAATGATGTCGTGGTCCGCATCTGGCCCCCGGGCCGTAGGTTGAGAACCCCTGGTTTAGGCGGCCATTTTCTGTACCTTTCTAAGCTGTATAGGTTGCCCTTACTCGAAAGCCAGTTGTTTCCAATTCTAAGGTCCAGTGCTCATCTCCGTATATAGCCAAAGAGCCAGCACTGTTTGCTTTTTCAGACATTTCCATGGATATGTGGCAGGCATGACTAGACACCCGAGTGCATGGAACACTGTGTACTTTTCCACCAAAGTGGTCCCTATTTATCTACTTGCAACTTCTTGTGCTTTCAAACTGCTAGGTTGGCAGGAGTTCAGCGTCTTAACCACTAAGCTACCACAGTCCCAAACTGTACGATATCATTTTTTCAATAAGAATCCATGCTGCTACATCTGCTACTCAAGCATCCTAATCTGGTTTTTACAAATAATGAATATGCAGATGTCAGGAAGCCCTAAGAAATGGAACATCAATACTCCAGTTAGCACACGAGCCAAGTTTGACTCTTGAAAAAAGCCACTCTTCTGTGAAATCCAAGATGTCTTTTTTTTTATTAACAAATGCTTAGATTTAAGATGGAGAACGTTTGGACCTTTAGATATTTTTGGACCATCTCCCAGAAGTTCCAGTTAGCATGACCAATGATAAGGGATCATGGGAATTGTTGTCCAAAATAACTGCAGGCCCAAAGGTTCCCCAACCCTGGCTTAAAGAGAATATTGCTACCTACATCATAATGTGTCCAAAGTTGCATTCCTGCTGAGCTTATGCGGAAGACAGTGGAAAAGAACTGTTCTTTTTCAAAATATTCTGGGATCTGGATGTCATTGGCCAGCAGAGGAAACTCTTTTCTTAGATCTGCAATATCCTGGAACAATGAGAAACATTTATATTTTATAGCAGCAAACTGGAAAGGAGGGAATCGTTAAGATCCAATAAGCACAGGTGTGAACTCTTCCTCCCTGGCAAGAAAAAAATCAAAAAAGGAAGGCTTTCATCAATATTTCTTCCATGTAAACAGCAAAATCCTAGGCAATTTTGGACATTGTCCTTATTGCTCCTTTACCTGAGACACAACCTGTGTTGTTGAGGTACTTAAGCCCCACGGATAATCAGAATTGTTAAATCATAGCACCAAGATTTCTTCAAACACACCTAGGAACTTTGATGAAAAGAACATACAGTGTGGTTATCTTAAATACCATGGGCAATTTAAAAAAAAAATCCAGCTGTACTTTATGTTCTAAAATCTTCAGAAATGGGTGTTTTGTTTTAGCAAGATGGCAAGAAAGGTGTGAAGACATTAGGAAAAGCAAGAGTATGCCATTAGAGTTAGCCTAGTTGACCTCCACATTTCAAGGTGACTTCCTTCTTACAAGCAAAGCTTGTATATTTTCAAAACTGCAACAAAAACAATATGAATCAGGAGATTTTAGGGCAGGAAAAAGTCTCTGGCATCATGTCTCCCACCTCTCAGGAACCAACAAAAGGGATGGACAAAAATGTAAATGGATATTTTTTTTTACAAGAACATTCCAAAATTCATGATTTTTTCCTTACTCTGGATAGACGGGAGATTGAAAAGAACTGAATGAACCTTGAATGCAAGAGAAGGTAAAACTGAGCATAGAGAAGAGCCATTTTTCAGATTTTTTTTGTATATCCTATAAATATTGCTACATTAATCTAGACTAGTGGTTCCCAGCGTGGGATCCACACCCCAGAGGTGGACTTTAATTCCCAGAAGCCTAAATTAGTATATTGGCTGATCAGTGCTTTGGGGAATTGACGCAGGCTGCTGGGAATTGAAATCCAAAAATACTGGAAATACAGTACTGGTCTAGAGGTAAAATGGGACTCTCAAGCAAAAACATTTTTCCTCTCCCTGCCTCCACCCCCATTTTTGGGGCTTTGTGAGTTATGCTGGAGGGGCTACAAAAATTTCTTTGTGTGGCAACAGGCTTCATTCTGTCCGCCCTTGATCTAGACAGAAGGCTCTCAGGAGCTATATGCAGCCACATCTGTGGTGGTCCTCTCCATTGTGTACAAAGTGAAGGTGTATAAGAGTTTCATTAACCTCGCTTTTTACAAGCATTGTACAGTATGCATTTTTCATAAATAGAAGAGAGCTTTTAGAAAATGCCAGATTCATCCATCCTTAGCACTCCAATCATCTGTGCCAAGTCAAAGAAGTTGAGTGAATGCTTCCCTCTCATCATATTCATGATTCCTCTTCAATCCAGGCTTACATTTTCAAAAATTAGATGCCATCTACACTCTGGCGATGTATTTAAGGATAGCAAAGCAACAACCTGGCACTCTTTAAAAGTAGCCTTTATGTTACACACCTTTCGTGGGTCTTCTCCCAGGGATCGCAAATAGTATTTTTCATCCTTAAAAGCAAACATGAAAAGGAGTCATTACAAAGAACATGCACACACACAGCGTTGTGTCTTACTAAAATAACCAAACATTGCATTTCAGTACAGAAAACGGCTTGTCAAATTAGGTCTAGTTTGCTAGCAATATTTCTTTCATCATTGAGAACAAAGTGAACCATTAAGAAACAACTTTTGTTGTTGTTCAGTCGCACAGTCGTTTCCGACCCTTTGCGATGACCCCATGGACCCCATTGTCTGCCAGGCACTTCTGTTGTCCTCCACCCTCCTCCTCAACCCGCCCAGCTCTGTGCCCATTGCCTCTACAATACCATCTAGCCATCTCATTTTTTGGCCGCCCCCTTCTTCTTTTGCCTCCCACCCTTCCCGGCATCAAGGCTTTCTCAAGTGAATCCTCTCTTCTCATTTGATGTCCAAAGTACTTTAGCTTCATCTTACTATTTGCCCTTCTAAGGAGCAGTCAGGGTTGATTTCTTCTAAGATTGACCTATTTGTTCTCCTCGCTGTCCAGGGGACTCTCAAAACTCTCCTCCAACACCACATCTCAAAGGCATCTACTGCGCTCAGCTTTCACAACATGACCCAGGATAAAGAAACTTCAGAAGCACTGGATGCTTACTCATTTAGATTCTGTGCAGTCCGAGACCAGACAGTCAAGACAAACTAAGAACACAGCAGAATAAAACCTAATCAAGTTGGAGTCCTCCGTTCTGATTTTGATTAGGTGAGTGGGGGTTGTTTTGTCTTAACGGTGTTTGTTTCGCTTTTTTAATGGTGTAAGCTGCCCAGAGTGGGAGTCCATCCCAGACGGGTGGGGTATAAGTCCAATAGATAAATAAATTTTTCCTAACTTCATAATGAGCCTCAAAGAAGAGCTCAGACACAGGAAACTACTTATAGTGCATCAGTCCATCTCTGGCAAAAGTGTCTAGCTGCTCCTCTGATCTTTTTGAAGTACCAGAGTTTATCAGACATTTCTTTTAAATATCAGCCGACGCGCTTACATTAGGAGGCTGCATATTGCACTAAGCAATGAAATTTGTTCTTTGCCTACTTCTTATAAACTGGATTTCTTAATCCAGGCTTCTCCAACTCTGTGTCTTCCAAATGAGTTAGGCGGGAACTCCCACTATCTCTATCCATTATGACCATGAGGATTTATATCAGTAGTAACACACACAGGATTGTTCCACATAATAGTTTATATTTAATTTACTTTAAATCTCTTATGTTAGCTACAAGTCCCCATTGCTTCTCCTTGAAACCAAATTTCAATATACAGTAATGAGTAACTCATTCATACGCATACCTCTGAAATAAAGAATTCTGTGTGTTTGGCTTCAGCTGCTCTTCTCACAAATGTATCAAAAGGCAATGTTCTGAAATGTAAATGTTTAGTCTCTTAGCCTATACCTTTCACAGTGAAGTGGAATTTTGGCACTACATCAATGATGACTGCAAAACTGTGAAAACATTCTATTTACATTTATTCTTGCTGACATCACTGGATGTTAGGTAAAGGTCACCCTTGCACGAAACTCAGTCATATCTCACTCTAGGGTTCAGTGCTCATCTGTTTATAGCCAAAGACCCAGCGCTGTCTGCGTCTGCATATATTTTGGTGGACGTGTGGCTGGAATGACTAGACACTAGAGTATGGAACACTGTTTACCTTCCCACCATAGTGGTCCCTATTTATCTACTTGCAATTGCTTGCTTTCATCCTGCTAGGCTGGCAGGAGCTGGGACAGAGACAGGAGCTCACTCTCTCATGCCGTACTCAGGTTTCAAACTGCTGGCCTTCTGACCTTCCAGTTGTCAAGTTCAGAGTCTTAACACGAAAATGAATGACGGGCCACTAAGCCACTGCAGTTCTTCCCAATAAGATATCCTTAATACTAGTCTGTTTGAGGTCAGTTTTAACTGCTCAGCTATTTATATTTTATGTTTTGCTCTTAGATGACTATGTCAAGTAGTATGCGATTCTGAATGTTACTGCAACTCTTTCCAAGTCCACTTGCCTTGAGACCAGGCGACTAGGCCTAGAGATGGCAGTGGAACTAATTACACATGCCCCAGTTTGTGGCATTCTTTGTTTTTGCAGTATTACATAAGTGCTTTCATGTTCCTGGTTGCTGATCAGTCTGGACAGTAACCAAAAGTACTTCACGCCCCTTCTCATATTTGAATGGGTCACTGGCTGGTTTGTGAAACAAGGAGCAGCATAAGACTGTCGACATTTCGCAGGCAAACGATGGTACAAAACTAAGCAAATTGGATTTTGACAATGACATCATCCTGTTTAGTCCACTGCTTTAAATAAGTGAAGAATTATTCACAGTAGAACAAATATATCTTTGTATGAAGGAACAAGAGATAAGAAGGTGTCGACTAGGTTTTTAACCATTCAGGAAAAGTCTGCAAAGCATAACCATCGCAAGAATCTGTGAAAGTGTCAATACACTGTGGAAATTCAGAAGTTATAAAAAATGTCCCAAAATTCAAGGTAGCATCAAATAAAAGTTGGGTTTATCTGGCTTCTTGTGAAACTCAAGAATTCTCTACTCAAATGGGCTTATCTCATGGTGTGGCAGAGTGAGCTTAACTCCCACATAAGCATGCACAGGGTAGCAACATGAGCATCATCAGTTTTCCTCCATCTTCACCTGCCATTTGGGCAGCAACATTTTTCCAGAGGAAAAGAGAGAGGGCATTGTTGGAAGATACAACTGACCACGTACACCACTCACATGACTCTTTGTCCTGGCCTTTTGGGGATTCTGCCTTGGTGCTACTATTCTTCTCTTCCTCCTAACCCACTAAGGTAAAGAACTATACCAGTTGAATATTTGCCATTGCCCATGACCAGCCAAGCTGCTCTCCAGAGGGCACTTTGCTCCCCTTTGGTTTGCCACAGGCTCATGACCTTCACACCATCCTCAGCCTAGCTCTTGCTTCTGCTACTTCCGCTCTGTCACACTTGTGTCTTCACAGCCATGTTTTTTTTCTCATCCTTGACACTCCCCCTCAGAAATTTCTTATGCCCTCACTTTAAGGGACTGTATGCTATAATATCTACGGCAGTGGTGCCCAAACTAAGGCCCGGGGCCCAGGTGCGGCCCCCGATGCCAATTCATCTGGCCTGCGAAGCCCTCCCCGCTCCTGGAAGCGGAAGTAAAACGCGCCCATACAGGCCGGATGAGTTGGCGTCGGGGGCCACACCCAGCCCCTGGGCCTTAGTGACCAGCTTCCTGAACCAGAGGATCGGCCCCCGGCCCAAAAAGTTTGGCCACCCCTGATGTAGGGAATGGATAAAATATTTCAGTCTGAAGAACAACTGCAGATCATTCTGGTACACAGTACTAGAGGTTCTCCATTCCTTTCCAGAGGACCATAATTTTGAGAAGAACGGACCAATTTGGGGTTCCGAGGGGAAGAGGAAGAATATAAATATAACAAACTTAAAAAGTCTTAGCCTGGCGCAGTGTGGTGTAGTGAATAGAGACGGACTAGGACTCTGGAGACCAGCATTCAAATCCTTACGTGGCCATGGAAGCTCCCTGGAGGAGGGGAACTGGTTAAACTACTCCTTAAATTTCTCACTTACCTCGAAAGCCCTATATAGGATTGCTACAAGTCAGTTAACAGCGTATAACATAAGACTGAACCATATGGAGCTGAGAAAAAGTTGGTGCTACTTGCCATGTCTGTGGCTGCATCTCCTTTGCTCCGTGCCATCTGGACAGAATATTGAAGTATCCCCTCTATGTAGCCTACCTTAAAAAGGTACTGTCAAAAGCTACAGGTGTGCAATGAAAGACTACAGTAAGACTGAATGGAGAGGCACTACTAGAGAGAAAAATCACACTAGCCTTCTTTACACCCCTCAGTTTCTAAAGATGTGTATAAATTGGAAAGCAGATGTAACGACTATAAAATGGAGTGGCAACTATGGCCCTCCAGGGGCCTTGGTCTAGCAACGTCCATAACCTTATATCTCTGGCCATGGCTGCTATGAACTGTAGGTCAAAAAATAAGATAAATCTTGCATTTCTGCCATAGTCTTATATCGGTAGTTACACTTCTTTGTAATTATCATGAAATCAATTTAACAAATTAGCAAATTGTTCTGTGATCATAATGTGAATTTTAAGGACATATGTCACAAATTCTGATAGCAATAAAACCTGACATTTACACCCTAGGATACATCAAACCTTAAGCTTACAAACAATCTGGTGGCTTACTGAGGCCTTTTCCACTCCTAATCAGGGACTTCTTTTGATCTTTTGTGACTCACACAAAGCATGGAAGACTATACTAAACTGAGGACAAAAGCACAAAGAATAACAGACACAGTGTGCATCGGCTACTTTCTGGGAGGAAAAAATAATATAAAACTCCAAAATGGACTAGAAAATAAGTGGAAATATAAAGTACAATTGCTAGATGTTAATACTGTATACACAAAATCTTCACACCACAAATCTCGGAAATGTAATAGCATTTCTCTATAAAGTAAGATAGGAAATTTGATACCTATATACAAAATTCTTGTTCAGGAAATCCAATTGTGGCACAGCAGAAACGTGAACCTTTACTTCTTTATTTCCTATTGCTTGACTGAGGTAATCCACTGTCCATTTGGTCATGCAAGGGCCCAAATCAATTCCTTTTAACACAGCAGGCTTTCTCTGAGAATTTTTTTTTCAAAAGAAAAGATATTGAAGAACTTATTTGCTTGCCATTTTACCAACCTCTTCTCCCATCAGCATAAACAAAGCACAAACAGTTGTGATGAACTGTAAAAAACAAACTGATGTAACAACAGCAATCAATGGAAACGCAAAGATATGTATTTCAAAATACAAACTTATTAAATGGAGCACCAACTTTAAAATACTACTAATGAAGTACTCACTCATTTATTTGAAATCCCATTCATGCTCTTAGTTGTATACCCATTGTATGTTTAACAAAAAACACAAGCGTTACCTAATTCTTTAGCAGCAATTCTACACTGAGACTTCATTTTATGCACATGCAAACTGTCAATAGGATTCTGGCCTTGATTTATTTGGAAATATCATTAGCATATACAGTACAGTACAAAGAGGAAGAAAATGCCATGGCCTGGCAGGCGGCTGAGAACATCGCCCTGTCCTCTGGTCCCACAACAACAGCCTGAGGGAGAAGATGCGAATGCCTAGCAGTGGCTGGGGACCTTGCCCACTCCTCTGGGCCCACAACAACGGCCTGATGGGAGTTAGTTTGTGTTCTGGTTTGGTTTTATGTAGTTGCATTTTATAATTTTTATTGTACTGTTGCTGTTTTGACTGTAAGCCGCCCTGAGTCGCCTCGGCGAGTGGGCGGCAATATAAATCTAAATAAATAAATAAATAAATGTTACCTTACAAAATTTGAAAGTACACTAGTACCTGGGATAATGATGAGACTTGGTTCCACAAGTCTCATCGTTATCCGGTTTTTAACGTTGTGCGATGCATTGATGACACAAAGTTTTAAAAAAGCCCTGTTCCTCTGGAGGCTGCAGCAAGCCAAAATGTCAGGATTTGAATCCCGACGTTTTGGCTTACTGCACTGGCTGGGGAGGTGGGAGAACTCCGGAAACAGCGTGGATCGGGTCCCCCGACCTCCCCAGAACTGGCGGGGGGGGGGGATCAGAGCGCCCGAAATGGGTGAAAAAAAGTCTGTTTTTTTTTTTTTTTTGCCCATTTCGGGCTCTCTGACCTCTCTGCTGGCTGGGGGATGTCAGGGGACCCGATCCACAGCTGCAGGGTGGCTGGGGAAGCTGACAGGGACTCCCCGTCAGCTTCCCTAGCCACCTGCCCCTGCCTCCACAGCTGTGGGGTGGCTAGGGAAGCTGACGGGGGAGCCCCCGATCAGCTTTCCAGCCTCCCCACCCCTGCCTCCGTAGCTGCAGGGTGGCTGGGAAGCTGAATGGAGAACCCTGTTCAGATTTCCAGCCACCCTGCTGCTAAGAATGACTGTATCGGATAACGCTAGCAGATCATTATCTGATTTTAGCGTTATACGATGCAGTCATTATCCAAGGTATTACTGTGCAGTACCAGTCTCTGCCGTAAGAAGCATATGCTTTAATATTTAATATGGAAAACAAAAAAACAGGAAAGATAGGTTACAGATAAACTTGTTTAAATTACATTAGGATATGAAACACATGTTGTTGCTTTATTGTTTTTTGTAGTTAACGTTTCACCAAAAATACTGAAACTTTACTGGAAACCGAATCCAAGATCTATTACTTTTTTAAAAAAAAAACTGTATAGTAAGTAAACATATAGGGGTGATTTAATACTAAAGTTTTGGCACTAACAGTTGATGGAAGCAGAGAACAGAAATCTAAATATTCAATGATCACAAAGGGTCGGAATCGACTGTGACTAAACAACAAAAACCTAGGACAGGCCTTTGAGAAAGAAACCTAAAGACTAAAAACTGCTGTACTACAGGGAAAACGTAGTGAGTTCGACCCTGTCAGGGCACAAAGTTGACTCAGCCTTCCCGCCTTCTGAGGCTGGTAAAATGTTTTGGGCAAAATGCTAATTACCTTGAGAACTGAGAGTGCACTAAGCGCTCTAGTATTAAATCACTCCCGTCTGTTTACCTACTACAATGATGGTGAACCTTTTAGAGACCGAGTGCCCAAAGTGCAACGTAAAACTCGTTTATCGCAAAGTGGCAACATGGCAACAGGGGAGGGAGCTCTCCCACTGGACTGCTGGACAGAGTGGTGGGGCAAACTGGGGGGGGGGAGGGAGGAAGCCCTCCCATTGGGCTGCTGGGCAGAGGTTTGGGGTGAACTCATTGCTGGGGCAAAGAAGCTTACACAACCTAAACTTGCTTTCTCCAGGGACAGGCCGTTGGCGGTCCTCCATGCATGTTCAGACTGCGGCTCCCACCCATAGCCAGTTACGAGCAAATACTGTATATAGGAACTAACTGGGCGAGGAGGACTCTGGCCGGGAGCGCCCGGATTCGTTTCACCTGCCGGCGCTCCCGAGCCTCGCCCCCATGCTGGGCTACAAAAGCCCCTGCAGCGGGACGCTTCCCCGCCACCCGGATGCCGGACCAACTGGGCGAGGAGGACTCTGGCCGGGAGCGCCCGGATTCGTTTCACCTGCCGGCGCTCCCGAGCCTCGCCCCCATGCCGGGCTACAAAAGCCCCTGCAGCAGGATGCTGCCATTGGCCATTAGGTACTGAATATTGATTATGGACTGTAGCCAGAGTATATTGTGTTATATTTATTTTTATTTCATTTTTGTCTTGTTGCACTGTACACTAGTACCCCGAATAACGTTATGACTTGGTTCCACAAGTCCCGTCGTTATTCGGTTTTTAACGTTGTGCGATACATTGAACACACAATGTTAAAAAAAGCCCTGTTTCCCTGGAGGCTGCAGGAAGCGAGAACATCGGGATTTGAATCCTGACATTTTGGCTTGCTGCTGCCTCCACGGAGGTGGGAGAACTTTGGAAACAGCTTGGAGCGAGTTTCCCCACCTCCCTGGACCCGGCGGGGGGGTCAGAGACCCCAAAATTGGTAAAAAAAACGTCCGTTTTTTTTACCAATTTTGGGGTTTCTGACCCCCCCCCCCCCCGCCGGGTCCAGGGAGGTGGGCAGACCTGATCCAAGGTGTTTCTGGGCTTCCCCGACGTCCTGAGCCAGTGCAGGAAGCCAGAATGTCAGATTTTGAATCCCGATGTTCTGGCTTGCTGCACTGGCTCAGGACGTCGGGGAAGCCCAGAAACACCTTGGATCGGGTCCCCACACCTCCCAGGACCCAGCGGGGGAGTCAGAAACCCCAAAATTGGTAAAAAAAAACGGACATTTTTTTTTACCAATTTTGGGGTTTCTGACCCCCCCGCCGGGTCCAGGGAGGTGTGGGGACCCGATCCAAGGTGTTTCTGGGCTTCCCCGACGTCCTGAGCCAGTGCAGCAAGCCAGAATGTCAGGATTCGAATCCCGATGTTCTCGCTTCCTGCAGCATAAAAGAGGGTGGGGGAAGTTCAAAATTAGCGCACATCAGCTCTAGGGAGGTCGGGAGACCCGATGC
Source organism: Furcifer pardalis (assembly GCA_030440675.1). Classification (NCBI taxonomy): domain Eukaryota; kingdom Metazoa; phylum Chordata; class Lepidosauria; order Squamata; family Chamaeleonidae; genus Furcifer; species Furcifer pardalis. The sequence goes on from CP126894.1 coordinate 163,319,154, forward strand.
GCGCTAATTTTGAACTTCCCCCACCCTCTTTTATGCTGCAGCAAGCCAGAATGTCGGGATTCGAATCCTGACATTTTGCCTTGCTGCACTGGCTGAGGACGTCGGGGAAGCCCAGAAACACCTTGGATCGTGTCCCCTGCCTGCTCCAGAGAGATCAGATGACCCGATCTACAGCTGCAGGGTGGCTGGGGAAGCTGACTGGGACTCCCTGTCGGCTTCCCTAGCCACCCGCCCTTGCCTCCGCAGCTGTGGGGTGGCTGGGTAAGCCGATGGGGGAGCCCCCCGTCAGCTTTCCAGCCTCCCCACCCCTGCCTCTGTAGCTGCAGGGTGGCTGGGAAGCTGAACGGAGAACCCCGTTCAGCTTTCCACCCACCCTGCTGCTAAGAACGACTGTATCGTGTAACGTTAAAATCGCGTTACTCGATACAAGATTTTTCCGAAAATCTTGTAACGTTATGCGGTTTTAACGATATACGGTACTCGCGTTATACGGGGTATTACTGTATTTTATTTTATTATTGATTTATTGTAGTACTGCATCTTGATGTCCTGATGTTTTGTAATTGCAATTGTTATTGGAGATATATATACTGTATATGTTATATTTGTAATATTTGTAACTGTTTTCATGCTATGAATGTGCTATGTACTGTAACTGTTTCTTCTGTAAGCCGCCCAGAGTCGCTATGCGAATGGGGCGGCATATAAGTCGAAAATACAAATACAAATACAAATACAAAACTTTGGTCCAGAAACGTTGGGAGGAGTGCAGCACACACGCCCTGCAAGTGGAGACCCAGACCCCGCCAAAGCAATGGGGAGCCCCGTGAGGTCCTGCTGGGAGTCTCAGCGCTGTGCCCACAAAGGCGTATCTCTGACTCTTTCTCTCTACTTTCAAACACCCAGACAGGACCTACCAGAGTAGGGATTCTCAACCTGCGGCCCGTGGGCCGGATGTGTCCCTCTGCACCATTTCATGCAGGGGGGGGCACCACCTCCACCACCCCACCAGGAAGTGCCATGTGGCGGAGGAAGGGCAAAGTGGGCCGTCCAGCCCCTCGAAGCTGCCTGAGGGAGCAGCGTGACCCCCCAATGCCCCCCCCCCAGCTTAAAAAGGGTTGAGAGAGCGCCTGCCTGTACCAGAGGGTAGATGTCCTGCAGGAAGCGCTCCCGGGTGGCCCCCGGGTATTCGGCCACCGGGATGACCGGCGGCTGCCGCTCCATATGATATAGGGGGCAGCACGGCTCCCAGGCTTCTCCAGCCCCTCCTACCCCCCCCCCCCCGGTGCGCTCTCTAACGTCTTCCTCCCGGCAACCGAGACTCACCAAGGAAGCGGCCGCCGGATTCCCTCTCTTCCCGCGGGCAGGGCGGAGAGGGGGGGGCTCGGCTTCACCCTGCGAGTCACGGCATTCACACAGGCAAAAACTCACGTCTGCCGGCTCAGGTCATGCGATGACCCCATGGACCCCACTGTCCTCCAGGCACTCCTGTCCTCCACCCCCCCCCCTCAACTCACTCAGCTCTGTGCCCATTTGTATCTACAATACCATCTGTACATCTCATTTTTGGCCGCCCCCCTTCTTCTTTTGCCCTCGACCCTTCCAAGCATCAAGGCTCTCTCAAGTGAATCCTCTCTTCTCATTTGATGTCCAAAGTACTTCAGCTTCATCTTTATTATTTGACCTTCTAAGGAGCAGTCAGGGATGATTTCTTCTAAGATTGACCTATTTGTTCTCCTCGCTGTCCAGGGGACTCTCAAAACTCTCCTCCAACACCACATTTCAAAGGCGTCTATTCTTCTGCGCTCAGCTTTCCTAATGGTCCAGCTCTCACAACCATACATTGCCACCGGGAATACCATTGCTTTGACTATACGAATGTTTGTTTGCAATGTGATGTCTCTACTTTTCATTATGTTCCCCAGGTTTCTCATCGCTTGCCTCCCAAGAATCAGTCGCCTTTTTATTTCATGGCTGCAATCATCATCTGCAGTGATCTTGGATCCTAGGAAAGTAAAATCTGTCACTGCTTCTACTTCTTCCCCATCTATTTTCCAGGGACTGAGAGGGCCTGTGGCCATTATCTTGCCAACATCACTTGGAGGACCCTAAAATCGGCTGAGTGTCAGAGTCCCTAGATGTAACCACCATGTCAGGGGTGCTGGCAGTCAGCAACACACTGTGTGAATGTGGAGAGACACCGAATCCGCCTCATTTACTGGTCTGCAATTTACTGCCAGAAACATGTACTGATGAAAATTTAATTTTGGCCAACGACAAAGCCCTAAAGGTGGCTTGATTTTGGCAGTCCAACGTTTGACCTGGACAAAGGGGGGGGGCAGGAAGAAAGAGAGCAAGTGAAATTAAGGCTACAACTACACCAGCCATCCTGCTGGCTAGATCTGGGTAGACAGACCACAGCAGAGGTGCCCAGACTTCGGCCTGGGGGCCGGATGCGGCTCCCAAAGCCAATTCATCCGGCTCACGAAGCCCTCATTGCTCCCGGAAGCGGACGGAAAATGTGCCCCTTTACGGGTGCGTTTTACTTCCGCTTCCAGGAGCAACGAGGGCTTCGTGGGCTGGGGTGAATTGGTCCCGGGGACCGTATCCGGCCCCCGGGCCATAGTGGCAGCTCGTGGCCTGAAAAGTTTGGGGCACCCCTGGGCTAGTAGAGGCTGAAGGGCGACTGGAAGGCAAGGAGGGCGTCGCTTGCTCGTGTAGTTGTGGCCTGCGGTCTGTTACCCTAGGAAGGTGGACCTTTGTGGGTCCCCCGCCGTTTGCAGAGTGAGCGAAGTGGATGCCATGAATGATGATGAGAGGGTGAGGAGAACCTGGGCCCTCCTCCTCCTCCTTCTCGGTCTACTACTACTACTAGAGCTGGGTGGGAACCTATATCGCGCGGCTCCCTTTTCTCGCCCGGCTCCCTTTCGGCGACGGACCCGCCGGGAGTGCGCGGGCGCTGGGGGGGGGGGCCATGGCGCTGCTGCTGCTGCCCACCATCGGAGCCTTCCGAGGGCGCGCCTCTTCTTCTTGGTCCCTGCGGCTGCGGGTCTTCTTCTTGGCGCCCGCCTCCCCCCGCCGCTCCTTCTTCCTGCTGCTCCGGGCGGCCAGGCCCAGCGGCCTCCTCCCGGCCCCGCTGCCTCGTCGTCTCCCCTTGGCCCGCCGGGCGGAGGCTCCCTCGCCGCTGCTGCCGCTGCTACTGCCGTGGCTTCCCGCTGCGGCGCGGTCCTACAGTCGCGACCCGGGGCCGGGCGGGCGTCGGAAGCAGGTGGTGCTCTTCAAGGCGATCCCCAACCCGCTGCTGTGGCTCCGCACCCGCTTCCTCTTCTTCCTCGTCCGCGTCTACTTCAAAGAGGAGTCCAGCGCCCACGAATTCACGGCAGCCGCCCAGCAGGTGAAGAAGAGGAAGAAGAAGAAATGCTCGGCGTGTGCCACCCCTCCCGACATCGCCACATCACCTATGCTATGTGTGCCTTTGGTGGCTGCTTTCTCGTCCTACATTCTGTCTGACATATTGGGGTTTCTGACATGAACCATAACCAATGGCCCACCAGTTAAAGGTTAGGTAGAGTTGTGGGCCGGGTGGGCTGTTTTTGAACTGCAGCCGCCGCTCATCATCAGCTCTAACCAGTGGGATCCCTGGTGGAAACTAGACCATGAAACTCCACTCCTCCTTCCCCTTAAAAAGCTGCTTGTAAGGCAGGGATTCTCAACCTGAGGTATGTGGGCCGGATGCAGCCCGGGATGCCATTTCATGTGCCCCCTACAGCCTCCACTACACCAGGAAGGGCCATGTGGCGGAGGAAGGGCAAAATGAACATCTGGCCCCACGAAGCTGTCTAAGGGAGCATGACTCAATGGCCCCCGGCTTAAAAAGGTTGAGAATGCCTGTTGTAAAGGATAGCAGAAATACCAGCTCCACACCAGCCTAGCTCAGGGATCTGCAAACTTGGCTCTCCAGGTGTTCTTGGACTTCAATTACCAGAAGCCCAAGTCAGTATGCCTGCTGATCAGGACTTCTGGGAATTGAAGTCCAAGAACATCTGGAGAGCCAAGTTTGCTGATCCCTGGCCTAGGGCAATAGGGACTCATGCATCAGCCATGGAGGAATGATGGGGGGGAGGGGAGTATGGCATTTATTTATTTATTTATTTTGCCTTGTTTGAAAGTTGGTGGCTGCTGGAACCAAGAATGTTAGATTAGGTGGGTCAAGTCATCTGGTCCGTTAGACTCCTGGCCTTTACTCCCTGCCTGGACTGATTTGCCGTCATCGTCAGCTGCAACTCCTATCCGAGAAGACATTTTTTTTCTGAAGCAGGAAAAATGCCATTGGCATGAATTTGTTTAAGGTGGACCCCAGCTTCCCATGAAGCGACCCACAGACTTAGGATCATGGAGCCATCACCTGCAGCACAAATTTATTTTATTTTATTTGTCCAATCTATATAGCCGCCCAACTCGAAACGACTCTGGGAGGCTCACAGTCTATACTTAAAACCCAGAAAAACCCAATTAAAAGTACTACAAAAGTTACCCCAACAGGTAACAGAGCGAGGGAGCGGTATTGCTCTATCAGCCAGCAGGCGGGAGTCACCATATCTGGTGCCCCACACCTGCTTTGCCAGCCAGGTTTTAATCTCTTTCCTGAAGGGCAGTATGAGACATGCAGGATTTAATACTGGAACTCCAATAGACTGCAACAGCCTTGAGGATATTATCAAGGTGCGTCTTCACAGCCAGTCCATGTGGCATGGCCTCTTCTGCCTCCACGGCTGTTGGGTATCATTCCCCTCTGCTTATTTTGCCATCGGGCTCAATAGGATGGTTTCCAGTGGGATTTCCTCCACTGACGGGACCATCACCCCACCTAAAGGGGCTCATCTGCCGGTAGCCATTGGCCCCGTGAGGGAGTCAGGTTATTTTCCACCACCCAACACTCAGTGTTGAGTCGCTGGCTGTACAGTCTACTCCATTACTATAGCGAGATGTCTGGCCAAACAGGATGACTGATTTGCAACCCAGAGTTATAATGAAGGGAAATGCTGTCTGTTTCCCAATGCTGTTGAAGGATGACATTGAAAGAAAGAAAGAGATTGATTGATTGCCTGGATTTCTTTTTGTATGACACTTATCTGGTTACATAGGAAGTTGAAGCACTTTCTTTGCTACTATTTGAGCAGCAGGGTACACAGAGAGTCTCCTTGAAGATTGTGATATTTTTGAACCACACTTGGGTGTACTTTGTGCTGGCTAATCTTTCTCACACTGGGTCAGGCAAAAGGAACTACACAATGAATTCACCGAAAGGTGACTTCGTGTCAGCAGTTTCACATCTGGCCTAGACACGGAAGAAGAAGAATTTGAGTAGCAATTACTATCATTGCCTTGGCCCCTATTACAATGTTGGAAGTACTGTTCTGCTTAAACAGAAGGGCTGGAGATGAAAAATGTTTGCTGGTTGTAAATATATTAGTTTGGTTTTGGTTGTAATCTTGTGCAGACTTCAGGGGTAAATTCCAATAAATCCAGAGGCATGTTCTTCTGTAAACAAGGGTTTTTAATCTGTCTTCTAGGCTTTTGCTTATGTATCAGGACTAATATCTCAGTGTAGATATGATCTACTGGAGGAGCTTGTATCGAAAGAGGTAAGAAAAATAAAAGCAAGACCTTTTCTATTGTTGCTTAATCTGATAATTGGTCACAGAAGATAATGCAGACTCGTTAAGGTTAAAAGATACAGGTTGGATCATATTTATTTTCCACTGCTGCTTAACCAGGGTTGATGGCAAGGGAGATTCATCTGGTTTTGAAACAGCTGTTGAGTACATTTCCCCCTACCCATTTTATACAGGGAAGACAAGGTAGGAACAAAACTGGCTCTTTGCCTGTATAGGTCTCCTAGCTTCAACCTGTGTGGCTGTCTGAGGAGGTGGGGTGCCTGGGGAATTTTTTTCAGCCCAAGTGGGGCCAGATTAGGCTGCAAATTGAGGGTTTCTCTCTCCTGATTTAACCTAAGCCAGGAGACTTGTGTAGGTCATGAAATAGATTCTCTTAATCCTCTGACATACACTGATACTTATAACCTAACTACTATAATCCCTTACTCTAACTCCCCTCTAACTTTGTTCTCTTAGTTCTGATGCAGTCTCTAAAAGCAGGACTTTATTTGAGTCAGGGCTTTCTAGCCTCATGCACTGGGGAAATTCACTCTTGAAAGACATGTATTCATTCTAGGAACAGCACAGCCAACCATGTATAGAATGCTCCTTCCCATCAATGAACAGTCTCAACTACCAACAACTCATTGAAGCAAGGCTCCTGTTTGGGAATTAACTTCTATGTAGGGCTGGGCTCTGCAAACTCTCAGCTAAGTATAGTGTGAGAAAAGAAGAGAGATGAAACATAGTGCAAGACAGCAAAAGGGATGATCCCTCCATTCACAGGAGTGTTGCAAAGATTAAGTGGATGGGCAACATTGCCATGACCTCTCCCTTTAGCTACCAGAGTTTCTACCCAGGACCCTCCAGGGATCCTGAACAAACATGTATTCCACATCCCCAGTGGCACAGGACTAAATCCAGCTCCTCAGCTTCACCCCATTCTTCAACAGTTGAGTCTGACAAATCTCCCATGAAATTCCTCTCCCGTCTTTATTCCTAACTACCCTCCCTGTGACCAGGCCACTGCCCTCTCGCCCAAGTGTGTCACATCACCTGTCAGCTGTCATCCCATGTTTATAATCTCCTGGGTGTGTTCAAGATGACTCCCTCATACACTGTTTTATGTATTTGGTAACCAGACATTTTACTTTCTATTGATAATTGTACAGAAAATAAGAGCAGTTGAGTATCATTGAGTATACATGGCAGAATTAATGCAGCTTAGTTTATGAATTTGCATAGATGTTGAAGTAATGAGTGTGTAAAGTAGCTTAATGCTTCCATAACTCTTGTAGGCCAGTATTAAGAACTCTCCATTGCAGGACTTACGTTAATTATTCTGCTCCTAAATCAGGTGATTCAGGTGCTGAAGGAGAAACTTGCTTCATTGTCTGAAAACCGCAGAAAGGCCCTTGCTGCTGACATGGATGAAATAATGTATTCCGCAATGGGAGATGTGGGCATTTTCTATGATGACAGTGGTATGCATCCATTTCAAAAGGCTTTACTTGTAATCCTTTGAGTGCTGTTGTAGAAAAGCTCTCTCGCCGAATACTGATCAACACACTCTTGTTTTCCCACTGAATCCCAGTGCTACAATGTTTGTGGCTTCCGTGTTGCTTGGGTTCCTGTATGCTATTTGGCACCTTGTATGTGCTCCTATAGCATTGTATCAACCCAAGTTCATTTCCTAGCTAGTAGCTTAGTCAGTTACCAACCTTGCTTGGAAAGGTCTACTATTTAGAAGCAGAGTACAGTAAAACCTCAGATAACACTAAAACCTGGTTCCACAAGTCTTGGTGTTATACAATTTTTAGTGTTATCCGATGCATGTTAAAATCCTATGGGATCCATAGAGATACATTGTAACCACACAGGCTTTAGCGGTTGTTATCTGATGCATCCCATAGGATGCCGTCGCCCCCCCCCCCCCAATGTCTTGTTGGACCTTGTTGGACTCTTCCTCGACCAGCCGGCCTCGAAGGGAGAGAACCTGGGGGTCTTGGGTGGCGATAGAGAACTCGGGGGGGGGGGGTGTCTTTGGTGGGATATTGTTTATTGTCTTTTGTTATATTGTTCTTTGTTTACTATGGAAGCCGCCTAGAGTCAGGTTAGCCTGAGCGAGGCGGGGTATAGATTTAAAGAATAAATAAAAATAAATAAATATCCGATGCAATTCTTCCCCCCAGATTGCTTAATGTTATGCGATTTTAGTGTTATTTGATACTAATGTTAACTGAGGTATTACTGTACAATAATATCTCGGATAACGCTAAGACCTGGTTCAACAAGTCTTGGTGTTATCCGATTTCTAGTGTTATCCGATGCATGTTAAAATCCTATGGGTTGCATCTGATAACGTTAAAGCTCCATAGAGATACATTGTAACTGCACAGGCTTTAGCGGTTGTTATCTGATCCATCCCACAGGACCTTAACGTTATTCGATCCAATTCTCCTCCCCAGATTACTTAATGTTATGCGATTTTAGCGTTATCCGAGGTAAACGTTATACAAGGTATGACTGTACATGCAATCTAGGTGTTAAACACACACACCTGAAGTGAATGGGCCCTGGGCACCAGAAGACCATTGTTTGAGACCTTTTGCTGACTGGAGCACCAGCTCTCAAGAAGGATTCTGGATTAGATGTGCCAGTGTCCTAACTCAGTGTTAACAAGCCCCTGATCTAGTTTGTTTCTTTCCTTGAAGATTGACCAGATAGCTTTTAGGGCTACACCCATTTGTTTGATTTGGCAAATAGAAATTACAATGTTCAGACCAATTCAGCCTTCAGTCAGGAGCTACTCCCTTAGAAACCAAAAATGTACATTTGTGAAGACCTTATCTGAAACCTCTTTAGTTACAGATAAAAAATGGGTGGCTCACCAGATGTTGTTAGACTGTATCCTTCACTGTTGGCTGTGGTGGCTTTGGCTTGATGGGAATCCAACAAGCTCTGGAGAGGCAGGAATTCCCCATCCTTCCCTTGATGGGGAAATATAGGAGCAGTGGTGGGCATCAGCAGGTTCACGCCAGTTCGCCAGAAATTCTGGCTGGCCCCTCTGCCCATCCAAGTTTTGGAATAAAGTAGTCCTACTTTGGGTGCAACGCATGGCTTTCCCCCTGGCCACACCCACCATACCACACCCACAGTGGGGTACTAAAATTTTTTTGAGCCCACCACTGTATAGGAGCCTCAATTTTTTGATGGTGAGGAAATAGAGGAAGAGGAAGCTCAAGAAAGAAGAGATTAGGTCTCTTTCAGCAGCCTTATCATGGGTGCAACAGACAGTCAGCAAGTTCTGATGAAGCTGAGAATGACCTCCTTATGGGAGTAGCCTGCTAATCAGAAAAAACAGCCATGGCTGAAAAGTCACACATAATAAATAGAGGAAGGATCTCTGTGGTTCTCAGTTCTCCCAGAGGCAACCAGATATCTTGTAGAAACGGAGTGGAAATTGCACTGTTCAAATCAAAGAAATGTGTGGTTCATACTGCCTTTTAATATTTAGCTCACTTTTTAAAATAAGCTGTAGCATCTGTGTGAATCCCTTGCAAGCCTAACAGTGTAAAATGAATATAGTTAAATGATACATCTGTCTATCTGTTTTCTTCTTTTAAACAATCTATATGTCCTGGTAGATAAATTCATTTGTTTTTGTTATGTCTGTTATCCCACAACCAGGAAGAAAATTTGTCAGCATTTTGATGCGTTTCTGGTATTTATCAAGTGTTGACCTGCCTGATGAGATGCCAGAAGTAGCCAAAGTATTCCATATTGGTTTTGGCAATGAAACAACAAGAGAGCCAAAACGTCTTTTAACAGCAAATTATGAGTAAGTCTGCCATTGATTTGCTACATTCACAACTGTAGGTTTCAATTCTAAATACAAAGAAACTTTAATTAGATCAGTACATTTTGACCAAGGTTTCCTTTTCACGAAGAGCTCTGCATAGTTACTTAGTTCAATATGCACTTTCCTAATAGTAATATTAGGTGGGGTTAAGGATGGCAAAGAGGACAAAACTTTATCACCTGCTCTGATCTGTGGAGAAAGATACAACACACATCATAAACTATGGACCAGTGGCGTGTCAGACAAGAAGGGAGTAATTGCTGCATTAAATCCGTTGCCTGTAAAAGAAACAGACCTGTGTCCAGTTGAAACATCTGCATGGTCAATGATAGTCACACAAGTAGTTTGCACAATTTAGTGAGGTGTTGTTGGTGTGACTGCCTCTGCCAAATGCTGCAAACTGTGTGCATGACTATCATTATATGCACAGGATTATAGCAAGCTTACTCAAATAAGTATGAGAATCATTTAATGTTGAGTTGATTTACTGTCAGATAAGATAATGTAGTTGTAACCATTTATATCCTTTTATACAACCAATGCTCTCTGCTGTTCTGTTGCAGAACAGTACAGTTTAGATTTGCCCAGAACAAGAGCTAACATTGAATGCAAAGAAGCAAACTTGTCTCTCTGGTGCCAGACCTTGAGACAAAATGCTCCTCAGTATGATGACCAAAGGAGAGATGGGAAGAGAAGTCCCCATTGTGAGAAATTCCTAGTAGTTCAGGGATCTGAAGGCCTCCCCTGAATAAATGTTTACGTGTGTCTCTATTCATCTGGGTTCTCAAGTACTGTATAGAGGTTTTCCTCCCTGTTATGTCTTAAGTTCACTTACTGAAGCAAAAAGAAGAGTTGATGTTTGTGGGAGAGTGTTTGGTTTGGGAATAAACATACCTAATCACCACTTGGAGAAATTGGGCTTTTCCTTTTTCCCGTGTTCCCTTTTGAAGAGGGGTTTTTGTTGTTGTTCAGTTGCACAGTCGATTCCGACCCTCTGCAACCCCATGGACCACTGCCCGCCAGGCACTCCTGTCCTCTACCATCCCCCTCAACTCACTCAGCTCTGTGCCCATTGTCTCTGCAATACCATCTAGCCATCTCATCTTGGGCCGGCCCCTTCTTCTTTTGCCCTCGACCCTTCCAAGCATCAAGGCTTTCTCAAGTGAATCCTCTCTTCTCATTTGATGTCCAAAGTACTTTAGCTTCATCTTTATTATTTGCCCTTCTAAGGAGCAGTCAGGGGTGATTTCTTCTAAGATTGACCTATTTGTTCTCCTTGCTGTCCAAGGGACACTCAAAACTCTCCTCCAACACCACATCTCAAAGGCGTCTATTCTTCTGCGCTCAGCTTTCCTAATGGTCCAGCTCTCACAACCCTACATTGCCACAGGGAATACCATTGCTTTGACTAGACGAATTTTTGTTTGCAAGGTGATGTCTCTACTTTTCACTATGTTCCCCAGGTTTCTCATCACTTGTCTCCCAAGCATCAGTCGCCTTTTTATTTCATGGCTGCAATCACCATCTGCAGTGAGCTTTGATCCTAGGAAAGTAAAATCTGTCACTGCTTCTACTTCTTCCCCATCTATTTTCCAGGGACTGATAGGGCCTGTTGCCATGATCTTGGTTTTCTTCATGTTGAGTCTCAAGCCAGCTTTTTCACTCTCTTCTTTCAACCTAAGCAGCAGCTTCTTTAGGTCCTCCTCACTTTCTGCCATTAGGGTGGTATCATCTGCATATCTCAAGTTGTTGATGTTTCTCCCAGCAATTTTGATCCCAAATTGTAATTCCTCCATCCCTGCATTGCGCATTATGTGTTCTGTGTATAAGTTGAATAAGCAGGGTGACAAAAAGGCAGCCTTGTCTTACTCCTTTTCCTATTCCAAACCACTCCGTCCTTCCGTATCCTGTCCTAACTGTTGCTTCTTGATTCAAGGGTACTACATCTTTTTTGTCTTTTTTACTCTCTGATATGCTTGTACAGACAAACCCAGCTACCACTTCAAAAACCTTTTTTTAATATATGTGTGTGCCTGTTACTGTGCTTTTCAGCAAGGTGATTAAGAATTACAATCTTTCAAGCTGTAAATGAAAAGTACCAACTAAGAGAGTTTTTTGAAATGGTAGCCATGTTGGTCTGTTAGTTGTGATTCTAACTAAGGGATTAGGCAATCAATCACAATGTGTTTTTATCTTGCCGCACTATACCGCTTTCATTAGTTCCATACTGTATTTGTAGTGGGATGGCTTTAAATAGATTTGAGTTGACTTTACAGCTCGATTTTTATTATTTCCAATTAAAGCTAAATTTGTTGTTGTTGTTTTTCATCCCTAAGGTTCCAAAGAGAATTGAAACAAGGCATGAAACCAGATTGGACTATTGTACGGATTGAGCATCCAAGGCTGCTTGAATGAATGTACAAATAGAGACTTTCATATCATTGTACTGTCTATAGATCAACAAGAACTAACATTCACTGGGTACAAAGAAGCAAGAAAGGTATATAAACTGTAATCTCTTGCGGGCTAATTTTGTTCTTTGTATTTACCCAGACACAGCCTTGCTCTAAAGGCTGAAAATAAAATGTTTCCCACCAGATTTGCAAAAACTCACAAATTATTATTTATCTTCCACCAAAGACATCATTCAGCTCAGTATGGTAGGGAGGATGTTCGGTTTCTCCACTGCAAGTTTGAAAGAAGGTATGTGATAGCTAGCATTTAAAATTTAAACAAATTTCTCCTCTTTTTTCTGGTCAGGAGGTAAAACGGGTGACTTTGGGAAAACATAGAAAAAGAGAAGTGGCCTTTCTATATATGATAATTTGTGTGGTACACAAAATGAATTTGGTCAAAAATACTAATTTTAAGATCTGGAATACAGTAACTGATTTTTAAGACTTACCAGTACCTCTTGATTCATATCTAATTCATACTTTCACTGTGGCAGAAAATATATTTTAAACATTTGTATTCATATAAATAGCTAAATTCCATGATGAATGTTCCTACTTTACTGCCTTTTCTCTGTACCTGGTATGTGGATGCAAAAAATGTATCTGCTGAATGGGGCAGATGTTTAATGAGTTAGATGTGGATGCAGGATATCTGCCAAGCCTCAGTCTCTTGGCTGTGGTCTATCTGTAGGGCAATGTCAGAGCTTGGAGTCTGTGTCATTATACATGCAAATCAGAGTGGGAAAATCTCCTAGATGGACAGGGTATAAATGTAATAAATAAAATCATACACTTCACTGTGATTGAAGGATGCCCAGTTCTTTACACAAGCAGAGATCAACTTGGGACTGAATCTTTATAGGTGCCTTCATATAAGTACCTAGTCATGCCTGAACCTACAGAAAGTTGGATACTCCACATTCAATTGTTCAGTTGATAGTATATGGAAGGTTATGGTCTAACTGATGGAACACCTGTTATGGAAAGCAATCCAAGAACTGATGAAAGAGGGATTTTGAAAAAGTCAGTAGCACATATGAATGAAGCCTGTCCATCTTGAAGGCTGTCTCCTTTTTACAACAGTATTATGATACATACCAACCCAGATACCATTTGGGTATCCCTGTTGTTGTTCAGTTGCACAGTCGATTCCGACCCTCTGCAACCCCATGGACCACTGCCCGCCAGGCACTCCTGTCCTCCACCATCCCCCTCAACTTGCTCAGCTCTGTGCCCATTGTCTGCAATACCATCTAGCCATCTCATCTTGGGCCGGCCCCTTCTTCTTTTGCCCTCGACCCTTCCAAGCATCAAGGCTTTCTCAAGTGAATCCTCTCTTCTCATTTGATGTCCAAAGTACTTTAGCTTCATCTTTATTATTTGCCCTTCTAAGGAGCAGTCAGGGGTGATTTCTTCTAAGATTGACCTATTTGTTCTCCTCGCTGTCCAAGGGACACTCAAAACTCTCCTCCAACACCACATCTCAAAGGCGTCTATTCTTCTGCGCTCAGCTTTCCTAATGGTCCAGCTCTCACAACCCTACATTGCCACCAGGAATACCATTGCTTTGACTATGCGAATTTTTGTTTGCAATGTGATGTCTCTACTTTTCACTATATGTTCCCCAGGTTTTTCATCGCTTGTCTCCCAAGCATTAATCACCTTTTTATTTCATGGCTGCAGTCACCATCTGCAGTGAGCTTTGATCCTAAGAGAGTAAAATCTGTCACTGCTTCTACTTCTTCCCCATCTATTTTCCAGGGACTGATAGGGCCTGTGGCCATGATCTTGGTTTTCTTGATGTTGAGTCTCAAGCCAGCTATAGGTAATTTTTAGAACTAGAAATACATTGCCATTATTTCATGACACTTAGCAGATGTACCGTTTACATTTATGTGTTTCAGTATATTTGTTCAACATGTCTTTAGAGGCTATAAGGAAGTGCAACGGGGCTGACTTTGCTTTTTTAAAAATAGCTGCAGCTCATTGTTAGGGGAAATGGGATGTCTTTATGGGGGAGTTTTAATTTACCCAAGTCATACATGGGTCCTAAAATGGCTATGAAGAAGCAAGCCATGCGGTTGCAGCCCTTCATTTCAGCTAAAATAAAATCAGTTAATAGCTTCCCACCACCACCACTTCAACTGATTTATGTAAATGCTGGTTTAGTTGCACTGGCAGATTAACTAGCTGAAGTATTTGTCTTTGCTTGTAATCCTGTCAGAACATTTCAGGTGATTTACTACCACTACAGACTCTGGGCTCAAAACTGTGGATCTAGTTCAGGGGAAGGCATGAGAAAGAGGCTTTCTACAGGGGGGCTAAAATAGCAAATTGCGAGATGGGAATATAGACAACAAATGGAAGCAGCCAATTCATTAAGAGCTGAAGGGATGCCCCTTTCAAGTATGCTTTTTAAAATAATTAGGGACTGCAGTGGCTTAAGATGCTGAACTTGACGACTGGAAGGTTGGCAGTTCGAGACCCAAGTGCTGCATGACTGAGTGAGCTTCCATCTCTGTCCTAGCTCCTGCCAACCTAGCAGTTCAAAAGCAAGAAATTACAAGTAGATAAATAGGTACCACTTCGGTGGGAAGGCAAATAGCATTCTGTGCACTCCAGAGTCTAGTTATGCCTGCCATATGTCCATAGAAACGTCTGCAGACACAGCCAGTGCTGGCTTTTTGGCTATAAACAGAGATGAGCACTGAACCCTTGAGTCAGATACGACTGACTCTCGAGCAAGGGTAACCTTTACCTTTTAAAATAATTATATGTAAAAGCTTATATATGTAAAAGCTTATATAGTAATACCTCGGATAACGCTAAGACTTGGTTCCACAAGTCTTGGTGTAATCTGATTTTTAGTGTTATCCGATCCATGTTAAATTCCTATATGGGATGGATCAGATAATGTTAAAGCTCCATAGAGATACATTGTAACCGCACAGGCTTTTAGCAGTTGTTCTCCGATCCATCCCATAGGACCTTAACGTTATTCGATCCAATTATCCTCCCCAGATTACTTAACGTTATACGATTTTAGCGTTATCCAAGGTAAACGTTATCCGAGGTATTACTGTATATGTAAACACCCTTCATTATTCATTTCCTGCACTTCCCTTCTGCAAACATTAGATGGGAGTATTTGTCTGTAGCTCACATATTGAGTTGTTTCCTGGGACAGATAGACTTTCCCCTTGTAAGTTGAAATATCAAGTCCTGGAACAGCCAATAGCTATAGAGGGACAATCCAGATCAATGAATTCTATCTGAAAAAGATGACTTAGTGACTCAATTGACTACAACCCAAGTATTTGTGTATACAGCCAATAAAAAAAGCAGACGGTTATAATCCAACTTCTGTTACTGATCAGTTTAAAAATTGGCCATCCTTTTAATTATATGACTGTGCAAATCAAGCCATTATTGTTGCTTCTGGTATTAGTTATTGTGGTGTAAGTTGTTGTGGGGAGGGGACATGAATCGCATCTTTCAATAGAGGTTGTGGAACTCACGTGTTCCCCTTCCTTTCATTTTCAAGATTACCTGTATATATTTTTCTTTTTAATTTCTTTTAAAAAAGATGAGTCTTACAATTCAGAATCCCAAGACTAGTGGTAATTTTTGTCTTAAAAATACCGTTTTCCTTTCCTTACTCCAAACATGGCGCTTCCTGTAGTTCCCCCACCCAGGGAGTTAACCTCATCCATAATTACTTAAGTTTCATCAAAGAAACCAGGTAAGTTCCTCCAAGATCATTCACTGCATCTCGCCTTCTTTGCCATTCCCCAAAAGAGGTATATTTTATTATTATTATTATTATTATTATTATTATTATTATTATTATTATTATTATTATTATTATTATTATTATTATTATTATTATTATTATTATTATTATTAAATTCAAATTTATATGCCGCTCTCCTTGCCGAAGCAACCCAGAGCGGCTAACAATGTTACAATAGAAAACATAATATACATATAATATAACAAATATAATACAATCAATGATACAATATAAACAGCAAATCAATGATATACAATAACCAAAATACACCATGAACAAAAAGTAACAGCATGGCGTCCTCCCAGTTCCATCCCCAGGTGTTTCTTTGGTGTGTGTGGGGGAAAACAAGGTCCTACCGCCATGGCAGCTTTTAAAGCCCCAGCAGGGGCGAGCCTCATGCGCCAGTTGCCGTGGCGTCCTCCCAGTTCCATCCCCAGGTGTTTCTTTGACGGGGGGAGAGAAAGGTCCTACCGCCATGGCAGCTTTTAAAGCCCCAGCAGGGGCGATCCTCATGCGCCAGTTGTTCAAGGTTCTGTCACTTTCTGAGTGTGCAAGCTGATGGCACTGTCATAGGGTCTGCCCTAAGAAGCCGCCTGTCATGGTTCATCAGAAGAATGTCAACTGTTTCAATAGTTACCTAGGCTGTGTCCAGAGGAGCTGACCAAACATCGGTGTTAACAGAAACTGATGCTACGAGGAGTGAATGTGTCTGAGTATTTTGTACCTAGGAACCCTGGCATGGGTGGCCATGAGTCGGAATCAACTTGATGACATGCAGTTATTCTTATGGCCCACCAGATCCCTCTTGATCGTCTCCTAGTAAATTATTGTATCTGTTGTCAAAGAAAATGAGGGGGATTAAATAAATAAACCGTCACAAAGTAAGGCTGGACCACAACCCACTCTGACACACGAGCCAGGTTCAAATCCGTCAGGTTGGCCTTGGGGCCAGCCTCTCTCAGCCTGACCTACCTCACAAAGAGGTTGCAATGCACAGCAAGGACATGTGCCATGCAGTTCTTTGGAGAGGAAAAGGTGGTACTCAAACGAAACACGTTTTGAAAACCCCCACTCTGCCATATGTCTGCTCCGTCCAGTGGGTCTTTAAGATGACAATTGTGTCCTGGCCCGTCAATTCTGACTTCTGGTGACCCTTTTCCAGGGTTTCCTAGGTAGAGAATACACAGAAGGGGTTTCCCATTCCCTTCTTCTAGGGGCACCAGCTTGCCTCTTTCCCCGGGAGACACAGTGGGGAATCGAACTCCCAAGCTCTGACTCCACAGCCAGATACCTAAACCACCGAGCTATCCAGCCAGCTACTTGGTGGATCTTGCCCTCAAAGATATGGGTGCAGGAATGCTTCCCCTTCAGCCTTTTTATTCTCCCCCATGAATTCCTGCTCAAGAAATGTGAATATAGACTTCTCAGCAGTTGCAGCAACATCTCACTCTCTTCTGTCTCTTGGGGCTTGAGAAACTATTTGTGCAGTGATTTATGTTTACTTACCATTTCCTCCCCCCCCCCCCCCAATGCTTTCACTCTCAACAGCCTGCCTGTTGTAGCCTTTCCCTTTGGTGTCTCTGAGTCCAGCGCCTCCACGGTAATGGCTTTTCCATCCTCAGGCTGCTTCCCTAAGCTAAGGTTAAAAAGGGTGAAGCCAGACGCATGTCTCTCTCAAACGCATGCAGCCATACATAAGTCCTTTACAAACATCCTCTCCCTTTGCTCTGTGTTATAATAACTGCTTGCCATCAAATCAGTTCTGAGTTAAGGCGACCCTTTCTAGGATTTTCTAGGCAGAGAATACACAGAAGTGGGCTTTCCATTTCTGTCTTCTGGGGCTGGGGGGGGGGGGGGGGTTGGGACTGTGAAGGTTGCCTGAAGCCACAGAGGCTGGCTGTTCTCCCAGGAGGCTAAGTGGGGAATCAAACTTCCAGCCTCTGACTCTGAAGCCAGACGCCTGAACCCCTGTACTATCTAGCCAGCAAGTCACACACACACCCCATTAATAGCCATGCTGATATTGCGTTGGTTCCAAGCATGGCATTTTTAAAATCATGTCAGAAGCACACAAAGGTGCTATCTGGGTTGAAAGGATTTTTGCTGGAGGAACTCCGCTCAGGAGATGCCCAGATGAGGCTCCTTTCATGTCCCCAAGATCTTTCCCCACCAAAGTGGTCCCTATTTATCTACTTGTAATTGTTTGCTTTTGAGCTGCTAGGTTGGCAGGAGCTGGGACAGAGACGGGTGTTCATTCCCTCCTCGGGTCTTTTTTTAATCATTTTAATTAAATTTTCAAACAAAATACAATCCAAAGAAAAACATACATTACAACAAATACAACATATCAAAGAAAAAAAGGAAATAAAGAATAAAAATAACATAACACTTATTGCAAGTATTTTTCACATTAAAATTCGACACATAGCATTTCTATATTCTCTTTGCATTTCTACAAATTTTTAATATCCTCATTCTGTTACAAATCACCATTGTGCTATATACAATGTCCAGGAGGTTATAAGAGGTCAACATAATTTTTCATATCTTCCAAAAACTCTTTTGATCAGATACAGGAATAATATCTTTATTTCCAACAATTGAATGTTCTACAAATTGCTGCCAGATTTTCCAAAATCTATTTTCATGGACTATGCCTTTTCTAACATTCAACTCCCATGTTAATTTATCATTTAGCGCCAAATTCCACATTTCCTTATACCAATCCTCCGTTGTTGTTTTTTTCGGGTCTTGATCAGCCAATTTGCGGATCTTCCAGCTAACAAGATGAATTTCTTTAACCACTGAGCCACCGCAGTCCTCGCAGGATGACATGTGTGGATGTTTAGTCTTGACAGTGCGATTTGCCAAGATTGCTTCCAAAATAATTGCCAAAGTGTCATAATCCTAATGAGTCATCCTGACGTTTACAAAATGGGCTCTTTCTACAGGGTATACTTTTTGTCTTGGTGCCCGATTAAGAATAATGCACGATGTACTGTTCCAAAACATTGCTAACACCCTCCTATCTGATCAAATGTTTATTGATAAAAAGCCTTTGATCATAAAGTTGTTAAGTCAGCAAAAGTTCCCTGTCAAAAGGATCTGCAGGGATTTTAGTACTTGGAGAAGTCATCTGTCCTAATGTACATCTGGATGCTACAACGTCTGAGGCATTTCCTGCTTTGGGCGCCCAGCAATAAAGCAAGACATAATTCAAATCTGATTATTTTAAAATGAGCGCTTTGCAAATTCCTATTTTGTTCCTGTGGATTCTCAAGCATTTCTCTGCTGTGCTCAGAAATCCTATTACGTACATTCAGCAGGGTTTATTCCCAAGTAAAATATAAATAAGGGACTGCAGTGGCTTAGTGGTTAAGACCCTGAACTTGAAGACTGGAAGGTCGGCAAGTCAGCAGTTTGAGACACAAGACAACAGGGTGAGCTTTGGTCTCTGTCCCAGCTCCTGCCAACCTAGCAGTTTGAAAGCAAGAAATTGCAAGTAGAGTTTTGTTTACTCTCTGAGAAACCAGTCATGTTTTACCTAAGGATGGGAACAATGCCAAGTAAAGGTGGATTTGATGTTTTCAAATATCAGGGATCAACTATTCATTGTTAGTTTGTCCCAGCTGGCTTAACCCTAAAGACGTGACAAGATGGGTGTTTTGTCCCACTGTTTGTGTTGTGTTTCTCACTGTTCTTTGAAAATTATTGCCATAAGTCAGAATTGACATGAAAGCACATAGTTGTTATTACAGTACTGTTTCTCCCATTACTGAGAGCCAAGGTAGTAATCTGTTCA
This sequence comes from Furcifer pardalis, assembly GCA_030440675.1. Taxonomy (NCBI): domain Eukaryota; kingdom Metazoa; phylum Chordata; class Lepidosauria; order Squamata; family Chamaeleonidae; genus Furcifer; species Furcifer pardalis. Next base: position 163,338,724 of record CP126894.1, read on the forward strand.
CAGTCTCATGCAATATTATGGCATTGTATTTCCACCTCAGTTTAGAGCATAATGCCTTCCACAGGATTGCTCTTTAAGCGAAACACCATTGTAAGCGACCAATTGTGACTTCTGGCTGGGAGGAGGATTGTGAACCCCAATTTATTTGTTAAGCAAGTTTCTGGTTGGTTTTATTTGTTAAGCAAGGCGACCAGAGAAAATTCTGCTCTTTAAGTGAGTTACTCTCTAAGCAAGGTGCTCTTTATGCGAGGTTTCACTGTACAGGCAATCAACCATGAAGACTGTCCTGAGAATATAATGCAGTGGCCTTTCATCTGCCTTCCGCATTGCAACATGACACCCACCGTACCATGGATCCAGTTCCGTGAGTCACTTTCTGGTCCTGAGCCCTTTTGGCACACAAAGTCCTCCTCAGCCCCAGGCCAGGGTGGATGAAGCTGCTGCCCTCCAGCAAGAGGGATTCAAGTGGGATTTAATCCATCTGGGGACCATCACTCTTCCCTGTGGACTTCGGCACCCAGGGCTGTTAGTCCTCAGGATGGTCAAGTTAGTTAACCGCCACCTGTCACTCACTCATGTTGAGTCACTGGCAGTATGGTCTACTCTATTACCATAGCAGGATAACCTGGCCAGACTCCCAGTTTATAGTAATAATGTTTAGTTGTTGCGTGTACAGATCTACATGACTCCTTGTAGCAGGAAGTAGCAAGGCTCCCAACAGCATGCCGATTCTGACCCATAAACCCTCTGAATGTTCCTGCAAATTTTATAGAAGACAGTCCAAACCCAGGGCATTACTGTACAGTCAAAGCTCTCATAAAGAGTGCCTCCTCCTCGCTTAAAGAGCAGAATTTTCTCTGAATGTTCGCTTCGCTTAACAAATAAAACCAACCAAAAACTCGCTTAACAAATAAATCGGGGTTCGCAATCCCCCCACACACCAGAAGTCACAATTGGTCACTTGCAATGGTGTTTCGTTTAAAGAGCAAACTCGCTTAAAGAGCAATCCTGTGGAACGCATTATGCTCTTTAAGCAAGGTACCACTGTATTTTGTTTTTATGCCCATCCCTGTCTTTTCCTTTTGTGAAGCAACATACACAAAGCCAGCATAGGACTGATAGATTATTCAAGAAATGCAAACAACCAGCTTGGAGGCCTCTGATTTTTAAAAGCCTATGGAACAGTTGGGCACTATTTCTATTTTTGTGCGGCTACACAATTAGCACAAAACCAGCCTCATAGATATACAGGCCTTTTGTCAAGACGACCCTGTAGAAATTAACTGGAGGATTGGGGCGGGGGGGGGGGGAATTGCACTGTCTCACAGATCACCCAGTCCAAGCACTGCTGGAGGTTTCCCGCCTGCCCTTGAAAAATAACACTGCCCTTGTTTGTTTTATTTTTTGGGAGGAAAATATGTTCACGCCCACGTGATTAACAGTGAAGAAGCCTACATTTCAAAGGCTCAGAAAAAGCATGAATGGCGACAATCCTGGAGGTATTGTGGATGCAGTGGGGGCACAGCTGGGCGGGCTGAGGAGGATGGTGGAGGACAGAGGTGACTGGAGGACAGTGGGGTCCATGGGGTCATCGCAAAGGGTCGGAATCAACTGTGCGACTGAACAACAACAACATTCCCCAGTTCCTTTCACCACACATAGTGTGGGAAAGATTAACTGGCAACACAAGGTTGCCATTACGAGGGCACACCCAATTTTGGTTCAAAAATACCACAATCTTTGAGGAGGCTCTTTCTGTGGTGCCCCAATAATACATAATATACCGTTAACCATCAACATTTAACATTGGTGACGTCTGAGGTCTGGCCATATCACAAAGTAATCAAAACACTGCTCAGCTATAGAGAGGATGATTCTAAAAGCCTCTTTAAATAGAAGTGTTTTCAGTTGCTTTTTAAATACATCCAGTAATGGGACCTGATTCCAGTTCAGCCCATAATAAATTCCAAAATCAGGTACTGCCACCACGAAGGTCTTTCTCTTTGTCATTGCCTCTCTTGCCATTCTCGGGGGTTGGCACCTGAAGCAGCGCAAATTGCGAAGAATGGGTGACACAAGCTGACGTTCTACGGTAGAAACACTCTGACAGATAAAAAGTCCCATGTCAGAAGTGTGACATGGAGCTATAATGAATTTACTGAAGAAGAGCTATGCTTCCTTCCTTTAGCGCATGGATTCTCAACCTACGGCCCAGCCAGGATGATTTTTGAAGTTTTCTGTTTCTCTTTCCCCTTCCACTTTTTGCAGTGCTCAGCACAAGAAGAACGCTAAAGGACTTAAAAGCTTACATTTTATTACCTTTCCATATTTTGGTGCTTCACCTTTAAATTAAGATCACGTTTCACTTCCATTGACCATTTACCAATTACACTAAATGCAAGATGGACCAATGAAGAAGATTACATATTATGACAAAACACAACAGCTTTCACCACTTTGGGAGCACCTCTTTAAATGTGTGCTGAACATATCGTCTATTTTGGAATAATAAAGAAAATGCAGCCAGCATGCCCTCAAATTTCTTTCCTTTCCTCTTTCGAAAGATGAACTGGGAATCCAAAACTTGTTTTGGGCTGGAAATCATAATAATAGCTGTCAGATTGCAAAGCAGATTCTCCAGGGCAATTTTTGGCCATGTTTATGTGCCAGAACCACCCTTTTAAACTTTTTTTTTAAAAGAAAGAAAATTAAGCTTTTAAAAATATGTAAGTTCAAATGTTACATGGTAAAATCAGTGCACTTAAAATGGTACTTATTTATTTCCACTCTGCCTAAAGCTGTGGAAATTTGGTAAGATGTCATTATGATATACTGTAATAATACAGTACTGAGTTATTTTCCCCTGGCCTACATCCTTGGCAATTTGTGAATTTTCATATTAAGCCAAGTAACATTTATTTACTTCTAAATTATAGTTTGGGTTGGAAAACTTGTGATTCTTTTTTCTCATGCATTATAATAAAAATCATTACACATTTTTTTCCATCATGAGTTTAAAAATATCCCCCCAGATTGTTCCATTACTGTGCCCATCTATCACTGTAGTGGGTCAAATAAATGTAAACAATGAGGATGCTGATTTGCCACACTGCCAAAATACAGCTTCTTCCTTCTGTTGCAGGCACCAGCACATCGTGAACCAGCCTGGGATGTATGAGTGAGTGGTAAGGCACAATATGCTTATCAGGGTATTTTTTTTAAAAAAGTAATATATCATTCCAGAATGTATTGAAAACAACAGCCTGTCTCCTTAAAAAATCGTGCAGTGGTCAAAAAACTGTGTGTACCAGTGGTGGGCACCAGCAGGTTCGCACCAGTTCGCCAGAACCAGTAGCAGAAACTCCAGCATTTCTTTGACTTCAATTCCCAGAAGCCCAAGTCAGCATTCCTGCTGATCAGGCTTCTGGGAATTGAAGTTCCAGAACAGCTGGAGTGCCAAGGTTCGCCATTACTGCCTGACTCCCAGCTGGAGTAAGGCTGAGTGACATTTTAACTCTCTCCCCAGGCGAAGCATCATCCTCCACCCCACCCCAATAGCTCCCTTCACTCAGTGCTAGCTGAACCCTTTCTTGATAACCCAAGTTACTCCCAGATTCCTGCTTCGAGCCTAGAAAGTCTCTTAAAGGCACAGTGATATATTATTGTTGTAGTAAGACAACTTAATGGGACTGAAATATGATATTAACTTTTGTTGATATTGACTTATATGGGTGAATTTTCAGCCAACTCTGACTGAGTTTCTGGAATAGCTAGTTCTAAATCTGCTTCCCAGACTACTTTTGATCCATTGTTATTTCCACATTGCTATTCTGTGAACCACAAATATTTTGAGATACTTATTCCCTTGTTCCTATGCTTTAATCTATGTACGTAAAAAGGAACCATACAAAAATATGTATATACAGTACTTGTACCTGTACAAGAAAACCAAATAATAAAAAAATAAGTAATAACCTGCTCAGAGAGAACTGGTCTGAGAGTCTTATTGAGGGGATTAGGCCAAATTATTCAGATTTAGAAGACAAAATGTTTGAAACGAAGAGTCAGAAACTCAAATTATTCTAGTTAGTTGGTTAATCCAGATGATGTCAAGTTGGAACTGACTTATAGTGACCCTAACAGGGCTTTCAAGGCAAGTGAGATATTTAGGGTGTGTTTTCCCCAGTTCCAGACAAACCCAGTGAGTTTTTCCATGGCTGTGGGGATTTTAGCCCAGGCCTCCTGAATCCTAACCTGTCACTCTGTCCACCACACCACACCTCACTGGGAACCCCAAATTAATGTAGACAGCCAACAAATCTTGCCAACAAATCTTGAACCGCTCATATAGAACCATCCCTCTACAATGGATATGACACAAGTATTCCCCACCACAAGAAAAAAAATATCTGATTCATACCCCCCAAAATATTCATGACACATTTTTCAAGGATTTGCTTCTAACAGCTAAAATAAAGGAACAAAGTTTTCTGAAACAACTGAATATATAAATTTGGAGACATTATGCAAGTTAACATTCGATATACAGTACTGCGATACAAAACTGCTGGTGAAATCCTTGTCTGAGTTTGCAAGCTAGACTTGTCAAAGAGCAAAAGAGCTGTAGTTTGTTGAGTAGGAGTTGAGGACAATGTTCTGAGGTTGAAGCTTCATCACTGTCAGACTCTGAACTCAACAATCCCTGAGTCCAAGGACTGACAGGTCATGATCATAGGGAGGCAAAACTGGGCTAGAAACAGGCTTCTGTTCCCAGTCGCACTCATCTGAATCCGAAGACTGGGTTCATGACACAATGATCCTTCAAATAGTCTGAACTCAAGCCATGTAGAGGTTTATACATAATAATCTGCATTTTGAATTGGGCATAGAAACAGACTAGCAGCCAGTCGAGGTGTTGTAATAAGAAAGTTACATGCTGCCTGTAACCAGCACCAGTCAACAGTCTGGCTGCAGCATTTTTTTTAACTAGCTGAGGGTTTTTTAACACTTTTCAAAGGCAGCCCCGGGTAAAGAGTGCTGCAATAATCCAAAGAAGATGTAACGGAGGCAAGTATGCATCCAAACTCAGGGCTGCAGGTGAGAATTTAATCACATCTAGTACAGGCTGAGCCCCTATCCCCTGATTTGTCTTTGTATTGACCAGAAGCACCTATATCTTGTCTGGATTAAGTTTCAATTGTTATCCCTCATCAAGTCCATTACTGACAACAGGCTCTGGTCTAGGCACAGAACAACTTTCTTGGAATCAGATGGGAAGGAGAGATAGAGTCGTATGTCATCAGCATACTGATGGCATAGAAACCCCAAACCCTAGACAACCACTTCCAGAGGTTTCATGTAGATGTTGAATAACTTGAAGGACAGGCCTGAGCCAGCCCTGGAGGACACCACTGACCAATGGCCAAAATGTAGACCAGGATTCTCCCAGTACCACTTTCTGAGTTTGACCATCCAGGAAGAATAGTACCACTATAAAACAAGACCTTCAAGAAGGTGCTACAGAAGGATATCATGGCTGATAGTATTGAAATCGGCTGAGAGGACCAGCAGAATCAACAGGGATACACTTCCCCTATCCAGGCCCTGGGGTAGGTCATCCAACAAAGTGCCCAAAGTCATCTCTATTCCATAATCAGGCCTGAAGCCAAATGAAATATATCTAGAATCTACTTGATCCAAGAACCTCTGGATCTAAGACACCACAACACGATCCAAGACCTTGTCCAAAAATGGAAGATTGGAGACTGGTAGATACAGAGGGCCTTTTTTAAAATAGCAAACAATAATTTCTTTCTCATTTCCTAGTCTTCTATTCCCCATAATATTCCTCAACAGAAAAAATACTACCCATCCGGCAAGTGAAAGCTACGTAAATGTGAGAAAAATGCATTTTCTTCAGTTGCCCTATCCATTCCAGATATTGACTATCATCATGATGATAGTCTTCCTGTTCTTAACTCCTCGAAACAGTTCTTCCAAGAACATTCCACACCAGTCTCTCAGGTTCTTCAGCCATGAAGTCCATCTATGTCCAGGGTTTCTGTTCCCAGGGATCTTTCCTTGCAAAGCAAGGGGGAATGCTTATAAGAGCGCTCTCTCTCTCTCTCTCTCTCTCTCTCTCTCACACACACACACACACACACACACACACACACACACACTTCTTCTGAAAATTATATATACGGTTTACCAAACAAAAGGATCATATGCCAAGCCAGTCCTAGTCAACCATCTTGGTCAATTTTCCCAGTTAACTCTACATTTGTACCCCGCTTAAAGAGCATAATGCGTTCCACAGGATTGCTCTTTAAGCAAGTTTGCTCTTTAAGCGAAACACCATTGTAAGTGACCCATGGGGGGGGGGGATTGTGAACCCAGATTTATTTGTTAAGTGAGTTTTTGGTTGGTTTTATTTGTTAAGCGAAGCGACCATTCAGAGAAAGTTCTGCTCTTTAAGCGAGGCGCTCTTTAAGCGAGGTGCTCTTTATGCGAGGTGCTCTTTATGCGAGGTTTGACTGTACTCTGTTTTTCACACGTAGAGCACACTATTTAGAATTCGTGCTGTTAAACATGATCGAATAAATTTCTGTCCTCCGCAGAGCATTCTAATCCTATTATGCATTGTGCAGTGAAGAATATTTTCCAACCATGAGTGCTTTACCTAAAATGAAATCACAGTTTTCATCTCACTTCCAAATAGAAGGTTCCGAGCACTACCCAGTGGTTACAAGGGCTTGTAGCCTTTCATTCCCAGAGCACGTGTGAGACTTCTGGCAGGCAGGATGTGGTCCTGGCTGCAAGACCTCATGGAAACCTCAGCCTCCCAGCACACCTGGCTAGCTCTAAAGATAGCTCTGCCTTCAGGGAACTGCTATTCTATAAAGCTGTACAATTGGCCTTTATTTACACACCACACCTGTGGGATAGAAAGACCGCTGATCACACAGCCAGTAACCGAAATTTCCTGGAGGTAGTTAAGGGACAAGGTTGGATTTCAGTACTGCAGACTCTCAACTAAATAGCCAAAAATTTACGTGAAGAAAAGACAATTTTTATTAAAGGAAAAGCCAAAAGGCAAAAAACCCAAAATAGTTCAAAATACATTTTTTAAAAAGTAAAATCCAGGGTAAGACAGGTTTGAGGAAAAAGCAGCTGGCCATACATCAAAACAATAAAATTAACTTCTTTGTTTTATACTTACTATCAACATAGAGGACAGCATAGTCTCAGAGCATACACAGAGTGCAACTCTATTGGAACAGGATGGCCAATTGACACCTGAGAGTAAGCTAAACCAGTGGTCCCCACTTGTAAGGGACAATTGGGGCAAAGGCCTGAAGAAGAGGGCCACGTCTTAAATCGAAATGTAACAAAATTATTAACCTGCCAATTTAGATCAGATGCAAACAGTCAGTGGTCAATGTTAATTCGAATTCAGTCAAGCAATCATTTTATTACGGTCTACAACCAGCACAGTAAAATGAAAGGTAATTTTTTTAAAAAAAATTAAATGCTTAGAATGTACGGTAGTTAAAGTATAATATTTTAAAAAATATCCATTCAAAGTTAAACGAACTAGAATAAAAACCAGTTTTTAAGATTAGTGCTATGGACTGCAATGGCTCAAGTGGCTAAGATGCTGACTGGTCAACAGTTCAGTAGCCGAATACTCCAGGACGGAATGAGCTCCTGTCTCTGTCTCAGCTCCTGCCAACCTAGCAGCTTGAAAGCAAGAAATTGCAAGTAAATAAATAGGGACCACTTAAGGGGAATGGCAAATAGCGTTCTGTGAGCTCTGGTGTCTAGTCATGCCTGCCACATGACCATGGAAATGTCTGCAAAAACAGACAGTGTTGGCTCTTCGGCTATGAAACAGAGATGAGCACTGAACCCTAGAGTTGGACACGACTGGCTGTGGACACAAGGGTGACCTTTACCTTTATTAATTGCTACTCCAATATAGCATTTACAGTTTGTGCCATCCAGGGGGGCTGCCAGTATTGTTCTTCTAATTTGAATTCAGTCGATTTTAAAACAATATTTTACGATGGAATCCTTTTATCTAGCTCCACATGCTCACTCAATCAGTGTGTTTTTGTGACTGTTTTCTGTTAACCAAAGTATTTATGTCCATGTCAAGGATTGTGCCAGACACCCTTAAAATGTCATGTAAAGGTTCATCTGTAAGTCTTGACCTATAGTTGTACCTCGCATAAAGAGCATAATGCGTTCCACAGGATTGCTCTTTAAGCGAGTTTGCTCTTTAAGTGAAACACCATTGGAAGTGACCAATTGTGACTTCTAGTGTGTGTGTGTGGGGGGGGGGGGTGGATTGCGAAACCTGATTTATTTGTTAAGTGAGTTTTTGGTTGGTTTTATTTGTTAAGCGAAGCGAACATTCAGAGAAAATTCTGCTCTTTAAGCGAGGCGCTTTTTAAGCAAGACGCTCTTTATGCGAGGTTTGGCTGTACAGTACTTAAATTGGTATGCACCCAAAAATATATATGGACACAAATTTTGACACAATAAATATTTTAAAAGGAACATGATTCTTCTCACAATGATGTGGAAGAGTGCGATCAGCTGACTTACACACCTGCTAAGTTTACTGTTCAGGTGCTAAATACTGAGTGACAATTTTAAAGCCCTTGATCCCTTTTCTTTAGTATCTTTAATTTGGACTTGACTTAGGTAGTCTTTCAAATCAATTAGAAAACTTTATTTATTCATTTAGTTAGTTAGTTAGTTAGTTCTACTTTTATCACCAGACAGCTTACAGCAGTGGTGGGCTGTCAAAAATTTTACTACCCCACTGTGGGTGGAGCCAACATCATGGGCGGAGCCAATGTAATGACATCATGACATTGTGGGCAGAGCCAACATCATAATGTCATGACGTTGTGGGTGGAGCCAAAGTAAAAAATAAAAATATAAATTAATTAATTAAATAAATAATTGATTAATTAAAAATACACATTATTTAAATACATATAAATACATACATATAAATACATATACATACAAATAAATACATATAAATTAAAATACATATATACATAATACATAAATACATTACATACACATTAAAACAAACTACATAAAACACACACACTTCAACCCACCCCCACCCACCCCAAACACAAACCCATCAGGCAGGCAGGCACAGCGGCGGCACAGCAGCGCAGCAACCTGGCAGGGCGGCCTAGCCCAGCCTGGCCTGGCCCGGCAGCACAGCAGCAGGCTGGCCTGGCCCAGCGGTGCACCGAGGAGAGACCGTTGCCACCGCTGCCACTCCTCCAGGCGCTCCGCATTTCTGGGCAGCCCAAAATGACTGCCCAGAAATGCGCATGCATCAAAACTCAATTTGACACATGCACACTTCCATTTTTTAGTGTGCATGCGTCAAATTGAGTTTTGATGCATGCACAGTTCCGGACAACCATTTTGGCTGCTTGGAACAGCCGGAGAGGTGACTGAGCCGGTCCCCTGGGGGTTCACTACCACCACCACCCCCAGCGATCCCCTCTGGAAAGCTGCTACCGGTTCGGGCGAACCACCCTAAACCGGTAGCAGCCCATCACTGGCTTACAGTCTAACCAATGAGAATACTAAAATATGAAAGCATCCCCACAATAACAATTAAAGCCATAAAAACATTAAAAACCATTAAAATAGCCCCCCATATTCACAACACTTTTAAAAAAAACCCCACCAGTTTATATACTATAAAGCAGGTCAGCTGGCTACCTTAGAAGGGCAAATTGTAGTTATTTAATATATTTTTTCCTGTAGTTGCATTCACTTGATAGCTTCTTTTCGGCTTGATGACAAAGTGATTAGGAAAGAAAAATAATTCACTTCTGTCTTCATGTAGCCATTCTTTGTCCTGTAGTGAGAAGCTGACTGTTTCTGACTTGCTCTCCTACAAGAACCATTGAGGTGAGGTGGGGAGAGAAGGAGGAAGTTTGAGATAAATGAAGACTGAATTCCAAACATGTGTATAACTTTGGAACAGCAAAGGATTCACAGAAACTGCTCTGTGGAAACTCTTCAGTATCAAAATTAATCCTATACAGTATTTCCGTTTCTAAATATAGGGAAAACGGTTTTATATATTAAAATGATCTGCATTTAAAAAAGAGAGAGAGAGAGAGAGAATACAGTATCTTCCAACTGTACTTGAGGAAGTAATGAAGTGCTTTCATCAACTCAGGATCCCGATGATTTCCCCTCGGCTTCCTCTATTGCTCCAGACAGTCCAACCAAGGCCTCTTGGAAGTTTAGCCATAGGTAGAACTTGTTTTCTTAGAAAAAGAATGGGAGAGGCAGGAAGGGGCAGAGAGGACAATGTTTTCTTAAATCCAACCCAGTGACTAAAATAACAGATTGCTGAATAGCAAATCAGTGGGTGTGGATACTTCAGTAATTGCTCTCACAGCTCAGTGCTTCTCAGGCAGTCAGATATTTGGTGAAAATCCTTTGCCTGCGTTCTCTCAGTTGCTAGGTTTCATTTGTTTGATATAAAAATACCACAGCAAAAAACCTCTCCTCCCCCCCCCCCCCGTTTCTTCTGCAATATCACCAATGCATGCCTGCGATTTCCACTTCTATCTGCTGGAATTGTCCTCAACAGTTGCCACCAAGAAAGACACACACAAGGCTTTCAGGCTGAAGGTCCAGAGGATGGGCTAGAATAGAAATAGTCTTCTTTGCAAAGTCCTCTTATTCTCAGATCTCAGAGGGTTAGATAGCTCAATGAATTGGAAACCTAGCTGCAATGACAAAGGTGGAGGGTTCAATTCTCTATTGGGCCTCCTGAAAAAAGAGCCACCTTGTATTAAGTCATGGGCAAGCTGTGTAGTCCCATGGCGTCTCCAGAAGAAGGGAAAGGGAAACTACTTCTGAGTACAGGACATTCTCCCCAGAAAACCTTCAGTCAACATGGCTGAGAATTGACTTGACAGAAAGTATTATTATATGGTTGCTGTTATGTGCGCAAGTGGTCTCCAAGTCATGGTGACCCTATGAATGAAGTATCTCCAACACCAAGTATAAATGCTTGCCAGAATTTGAGTGAGGATATCTCCTATATAAGGGAACGAATGCCCTTGAAATTTAAAGCACCACTGTGCCCTTTTCTAGCATTTCACCATGTTCACAGGTGGACAAAACTGAGTGCATGTCCAGCCAGGGGATGTAGCCCACCCAGCTATCAGGGCTCATTCCAACTTACAGCATCCAGATATTATTGATGCTGCACACCAACTCCCTCCTCACACTTTTTATCTTAATGCCCATCAGAGTTTTTGACTTTTTGGGCGCACACCCATATCTGCCATTCTCACGGCCTCTCGACACTGGGAACAGCATATATGGGAGTCTTGCAGCCATCAACTGCTGCTTCCAGAGTTAACATCTGGTATGCTGAAGGGGCAGTGGTGGGTTGTCAAAAATTTTGCTACCACACCATGATGTCATCACAGTGTGGGCGGAGCCAATGTCATGATGTTGTGGGCGAAGCCAAAGAAAAAATAAAAATAAAATAAAAATACACACACACGCACTCACACCTCAACCCAACCCAAACACAAACCCTGAGTCACTTACCCTGGGTTGACTCGTCGGGGAGCAGCAGAGGCGGCGGCGCGGTGGCAAACCACCGCTGGGGCAAACCGCCGCAATAACGCAGCGGCCTGGTGGCACAACGTGCATGGCCCGGCAAAGAACGGCCACCGCCACCTTCAGGCGCTGCCTGTGCCCTTCCTTTCCCACCAGCCAAAATGGCTCCCGGGAACTGCGCATGCGTCAAACCTCCATTTGATGCATGCACAGTAAAAAATAGAACTGCACATGGGTCAAATGGAAGTTTGACGCATGTGCAGTTCCCGGGAGCCATTTTGGCTCCAATTTTGATTTTTAATATATATATTTTTGCCGGTGAGGCGTCCGAACTGGATGCCTCAAAAAAACAAAAAAACAATCCTGGGTGGTTACTAACCACCACCACCCCCGGAGAACCACGCGGGATTGTTGCTACCGGTTCGGGTGAACCGGTGTGAACCGGGAACAACCCACCACTGTGAAGGGGCCAATAAGCCCTTTCAGGATATTGAAATTAAACACTTCCCCTGTGGAAATGATTTTTATTATTAAAAACCTACTATAATAATTTTGTGTCAGAAATTATTCTGGGTTGAAAGGATTTTTGCGAGAAAAATGTCCAAATGCATATCTCACCAAATGCATATCCCAGAGTTTCCCAGGCTGACAGATGGTGTGTGTTGTGAAAACAGGTTGCATTGAGTAGCTTTTCTTTTTCAAACATCTGGCAAAATCTAAGGTCCCTGTAAGCTGTAGACATTCCTTTCCTAATTACGTTACAGGAAGGTAGAGGTTATGTGGGGGACTGAAACAGTTCGCTCTTTGAGGCAACGGAATGAGGATTCGGATATGTGCGTTGAAGAGAGACGAGCATAAGAAGTTGTTTATGCATAAATCAACTTGTGTGGACTTTCAGAAATATTTAACCTTCCACATTATTTACCAAGATATTTTCTCGCACCTACCTGTGCTGCTACGTGAAAGAAAAAATGGAAAAGTGCAGAGACCCTGTACAATCTATCTGAATGTTCAGCTGTGCTCTTCTAAGACTAGTCAATTATTTTTCACAAACAGCAGCTCTCAGACTCAAGGGATATGAGTCTAGAGGCCACTGAAATGAAAACATTTGGTCTTAGATTTTTTTTAAAGCCACTTTTTCCTTTGAATGAAATTCATGATGGCACACCTTTTTAAAAAATATGACAAAAGACTTTCTTGAAATCTCTCAATCAAAATATTTTGACTTCCAATAAAAATAAAATATAATATTTTGACTTCCTTTCGGTTGGCTGAATCCAGTGGTGGGCATCAGCAGGTTCGCATCAGTTCACCAGAACCAGCAGCAGAAATTCTGGTTGGTCTTGTCCATCCAAGTTTTGAAATAAAGTAGTCCTAATTTGGTGCAACACACGGTTTTCCTCCTGGCCACGCCCACCATACCACGCCCACAGTGTGGTAGTAAAAAAAATTGAGCCCACCACTGGTTGAAGCCCTGGGACAGTCAGATATTTGCAACTGAGATGAGAAGAATACTCTAGTCCAGTGGTCAGCAAACTTGGCTCTCCAGCTGCTCTTGGACTTCAGTTCCCAGAAGCCTTGATCAGCAGGAGTGCTGACTTGGGCTTCTGGGAATTGAAGTCCAAGAACACCTGGAGAGCCAAGTTTGCAGACCCCTGCTCTAGTCTAAGGCCACCTTGTCCCTGCTAGACTGGTACCAGTCTCACTAAAAGAACTGTGTGTGTGAGTGTGTGTGTAAGAAAATCCTTTTGCTTTTCAAAAGTTGTGAATGGAAACAACATCAGACTAGTTGTTAGTCTAGAATCATCTGAAACTAATACTTTTAAAAAGTATATTCAGTTTGTCTAAAAACCTCTGGTTAAACTCTTGCTGGCTGCATCAAAGCATCTGTATTTTCACATTCATAATCTGGAGGTGTTTTTTTTTTTAAAGAAACCCTGAATTTCCTGGCTTTTTGAAAGAAAAGTTTAATCACACACACATTCCAACAGAAACTTCCCACGTGTAGAATTATGTAGTGCTAAATGATCCCAGAAGATGAGCACATGATTTGTACTGTGGCTGCTGGGAGTGGATAGAAGTAAGAACAGCTTGGATGCAGCTGTCATCCCTCTGCGCCAAAATATTTTGAAACGTTGTTTTGGATTAAATGAAATGGTAAAGCAAAGGCATGACTAAGTGCAGGACACACAGTGGAGAAACATGCCCTTTAACCTCTCAGATAAAATTAATGTTTTCATGCCCACCCCACTAGAATTTTATCTTCTAGCTTCCAAACTCTTGGGGTTAAAGGATGAAAAGCAACACAGGATAAAACATTGTATGAACATGTTATGTGCATATTTACCCAAAGATGTCTCTCATAAAATAAAATTTTAAAAAGATGGGCCTGGTGTTAAGAAAGATTGTCAATGGAAACCAAGGTCAAAATCATACATACCATGTATCAGAAGGACAGCGAGGAAAGATTGGGGGTGGGGGTGGGGGATCAACTGGTTGGATGTTGGAGGAGAGATTTACTTTCAAAATAAGCAAGATCCGTACAGTATTTTCAATTTATATGAACTATTTTAAATCTGGAGATGTTTGGGTTTGCCTATTCCTGAATGGTGGGTGGAGAGAAACTCTTTTACTTTTAAAAATATTATAACTCAAGAGCAGGCTGTTTGCTACCACTGTGGCAAATTTGGTTTTAATTTGAAGCTCAGTTCAATTTTTAAAAATTTTCCCCATTTTTTAGAATTGCTTTATACAACGTTGGTTTGCTCCCACTGCACAAGGTAACTGCTAGAATATTAATGGAACTTAATTGGTTTTGCTCTGGAGTCCCCAACCTGCAGCCTGTGGGCCACAAGTTTCTTCCGTTGGCCCTCCAACTTGCTTGTTTCCCTCAGACCCACATTGTTCTTTCTGTGTCAAGCGGCATCTTCTACAGCTGTTTTTCCTGCCCCTTTCTTACAAAAACCACAATAACCATGTTGTTTCTTCTGGTCTCCATGGTTCCTTCTGTAAGTCCCTTCTTGGTCTTATTCTCCATGGTGACATTCTGGCCATTCTGGGTGCTTTGCAGAGGTCAGGGACTCGTCCCACCACTCAGCTATTTCTCTCCCTCTCTCTGAGCATCACCATTGTGAAGGCTAGAAAGCCATTTCTCTCTCTCTCTCTCTCTGTGAAGACCTTGATTGCCTCACTGCCTATTAATAGGATCAATCTGGTCTTTCCTACACTTCCTTGGGACTAAGTTCTATTGAAACCAATGTACAGTACTGTATAGTACTTCCCTTCTGAATAAGCCAAGGTGAGACTATGTCTATCAAGGTTGGTTCAGTCTTACATTCTTCTGACGTCAGTAAAATGAGGACCCAGCATGTTGGGGGCAAAATGCTAATTAACTCGTGAACCGCCCAGAGAGTGTACTAAGCACGGTGGGGTGGTAAATTAAAGGGAATGGTTGCCTTTGCTCAAAAGCCAGTCATGTTGGACTATTGCTATGCCATCATGTGAGCCTGAGCAGGGCCAGTCTTGTCTGGTTTTGGAAGCTAAACAAACTTGGGTGGGAGACCAACAGAGACCCCCAGAGAGGGCTAGAAAAAAAAATTCTTGCTTGAAACCCTGGGCAGCCAGTGGCTGCCAGTCAGAGTTGACTGCATTAGGATTAATGGGCCATATAAAGCAGCTGAATATGACTGAATATGACTGGGACTGTGGTGGCTCAAGTGGTTAAGATGCTGGACTCACTGACTGGAAGGTCGGAGCTCGATTCCTGGGTACTGCATAGCGGAGTGCGCTCCTGTCTGAAACATCTGCAGACACAGACAGCATTGGCTCTTTGGCTATAAACAGAGATGAGTACTGAACCCTAGAGTCAGATACAACTGGCTTTCGAGCAAGGGTGACCTTTACCTTACCTATGACTGGTCTGCAGCATATGCCACAGCAGCAACCTGCCAACAGTTCAAAACATGCTCCTATTTACGTATCAGATGCCACTCTTGAAATACTAAGCAAACGAGCATACGCAGGAAA
Source organism: Furcifer pardalis (assembly GCA_030440675.1). Taxonomy (NCBI): domain Eukaryota; kingdom Metazoa; phylum Chordata; class Lepidosauria; order Squamata; family Chamaeleonidae; genus Furcifer; species Furcifer pardalis. The sequence continues at coordinate 163,354,390 of CP126894.1, forward strand.
AGCCTTTTCTGTGACCTTTTCAGAAAGTGCCTGAGTGGAAGAAAATGCATATGGCTGAATTTATGCAGTGATGGTTGCAAGTTGTTAAGCCAGTCAATAAGCCAAAGGCAGCTGACATTGCCTTCTGAAATGGAAATAAAGGCTTCTTTCCAAATAAAGGCTTCTTTCCAAGAATGAACATCAGAAGACATTAGAAAGTTAATGAAAACAAATACTACAGCTGGGTAGTTTCTTAGCTGGGTCCAATAACGAAGTTACAAAATAGGTAAGCTTTCTCCAGAACACAGGCTAGATTGTATGAAAAATAAAGGTTGAAAAAAGAAGTACACACTCCAAATTTTGGCCAGATGTAATGTTCACTACGTCTACAAGTTGACTAAGGGTGAAAGATGCAGATGTGGATGCAGAAGAGAGAAAGTAAGAAATTGGCAACCAACCTTATTTGCAGCTTGTTAAGGTAAATATGATGCCCAATGTGGTGCAGTGGATACTGTGATGGAATAGGACTCAAGAGGCCTGGGTTCAAATCCCCACTCAGCCATGGAAACTCATTTGGGGTGTAGAATTGATAAAACCTTGAATGTGTCACTTACAGTTGTACCTTGCTTAAAGAGCATAATGTGTTCCACAGGACTGCTCTTTAAGCGAGTTTGCTCTTTAAGCAAAACACCATTGTAAGTGACCAATGGGGGGGGGGATTGCGAACCCCAATTTATTTGTTAAGCGAGTTTTTGGTTGGTTTTATTTGTTAAGCGAAGCGAACATTCAGAGAAAATCCTGCTCTTTAAGCGAATTACTTTTTAAGCGAGGCACTCTTTATGCGAGGTTTGACTGTACTTTGAAAGTCTCATTACTGTCACTAGTTGTGCTGCATCCGTACAGATTTGTATACGGTGAAGCTATATCAAGGCTATCTTAGTAAGCTGCAAAGAAGTGCCCATTAGCAATTTCCTCCTCACTCTCTGCTGACTTCTCACTCCTTTTTTCCTTTGGTCTCCTAGGCACCCCTAGTGCAATGGTACCAAGCCTTTAAAAAAAAAAAAGACAGGGAAATAAAAACAGAATGGAAAGGGAAGAGGAAAAGCAGCAGACCCGGGCATGAGATTTGCAGAGGAGAAGGTTCATACAGCAGCCAGTTTCCCACCTGAACGCCTACTGTGTCTCACTGCTGCCCATTGCCTGGATTGATGGAAGTCCAGCCAGCTTCTCTTTGTGGAATGGGAGATGAGGCGCCTTCCTGCCCTTTGCAACCAGCAGCAAAGGTGTGGTGTGGCCCATCCCTTACACACGTTCCAGTTCCGGTTCCAGTTTTTTCAGAGTGGCTTGGGGAAGATGTTCTGAGTGAGAGCCCAATCTTGGTGTGAGCAAAAGTTATTGTTTCTCTTCCTTGCTATTCTCACTGCTTAGGTAAAGGTCAACCTTACTCAAAAGCCAGCCGTATCCGACCGTAAGGTTTAGTACTCATATCTGTTTATAGCCAAAGAGCCAGCGCTATCTGCATACGTTTCCATGGCCATGTGGCAGGCATGATAAAACACCGGAGCGCATGGAACGCTGTTTACTTTCCCACCGATGTGGTCCCTATTTATCGGCTTGCAATTTCTTGCTTTCGAACTGCTCGGTTGGCTGGGGCTGTGACGGAGACTTGCTAACCTGCCAGCCTTCCAGTTGTCAAGTCAACATCTTAACCACTAAGCCACTGCAGCCCCTGAACATTGGGCATCCTATGCTGCTTTTGTAATCTTATCTTTGGCAGCACAGGGGGAGGAAGGCAGGCAGACGGAAGAACACGGAGCCCCAGTCCTTTCCTCAATCATTCTGGGCATTGCAGCTTGTTTTGGCTCTTTGGTTCGGCACTCAAGAGATGTGCCATGGTACTGGGGGGGGGGGCACCCCGGGCCAAGTCCCGGTTGCCCGATGGGCCAGGCCACCAATGTTTGTAATTATGTTTCACGTGAAGTTCTACAGAAAAGATCCATGGTTCTAGCTGTACATTTCTAATTCCCTGTTATGCAAAAACAGCCATAAGGGCAAATAGAGTTTAATTCGTACATTTAAATGTTGTCAGCCACAGACATTTGAATTATAGCCTTAATCTAAAATGTGCTCTTCAGTGCCCTTTGTAACTGAACCACATTCCTTTCTTTCCATATTCATCTGCAGACAGCTGGAAACTTTCATAGGGTGCCAAACATATGTGACCTACATTAGGAGAGGGAAGGTTTTTTACTCAGATGAAATCTTAGATATCAAGTTGTTTGGCTTAGATTCCTTTGAGAGTGTTACGTCCAGAATAATGGTGAAACAGATGCAGCACTCCCCAGCTCTGTGGCATTTAACCACTTTATTAATCTACTTCTCATGACTTTTTGAGTAATCTCCCAATGGAGCTCATTTCTATGCCAGCGCATTAATTGCATGAAAGTTGTTCAGTTCTCTCTCTCTCTGTAAAGAACCACGTTTTTACTCACACAAACTCTCCTCGCAGCAGTAAATAAACCATCCCAAATCTTCCACATCACTGTCAGACTAACAATATTACTAGAATTGGTTCATTTGCAATTTGATGACATCAGCTGCTGCTCAGGGAATAAATGTACAGTATTAAGGTTTTGTAAGTGGTTTCTGTAAGTGCTCTCTCTCTCTCTCCTCTCCCTTCTGCTTCTTTCTTTTAAAAGCATGGCTTATTAATCAAACCCTTTCTTTCCGGAGCACATGCAGGGTTTAGTATATCAAGTCTTTTGTGTGTGTGTGTGTGTGTGTTGATTGAGAGGTTCCTTTTTTCCTAATAACTATAGATTAAAGAAGGGCACTTTGGTCACTTAGCTGAAACTTTTCAATGATGAGACACTGTGTTTTGGCAGAACAGCCCAAGTACTTATCCAGCTGCTGCCCAACTATCTGAACCTAGAAGTGATTGACGAGAGGGCGAGGAACCACAATGCTCACTGTTGTGCTCTAACACTTTTGGACTTACCAATGCAAGCAGTTTCAGACTGCTTAGGGTGTGAAATAATGGTGGGAGGCACTGGATAACTTAAGCAGGCATTGGCTTGAGTAAAGCTTTGGAGAATTTACTTTTTAAGACATAACTTCCAAGAATCTGGGAGCTGTTCAAAAAAGTAATTTTCTCATTTAGTTAGTTAGTTAGTTAGTTAATTAGTTAGTTAGTTAGTTAGTTAGTTAGGTAGGTAGGTAGGTAGGTAGGTAGGTAGGTAGGTAGGTAGGTAGGTAGTTTCCTGTCCTTTTGGCCGACAGCTGAGAGGCTGTGTTCTTTTCTGGACAACTGGAGAAAGTAAGAATGGTTGCTGAACTAGAGAATTTTCCAAATAGTTTCTGATATGATATCAACGTATTTGTGCAGAGTACTATAAAAATGGTGTTCAATTTTGTGGACACATGGTATTCCTACTCCTGATTAAGCAACATCATATAAAGACTGTTTTTCAGAAGGAAAAAAATAAATAAACTTAAGTCTGTCTTCTGTTCTAGCTACAGGGGATTAAAATATAAAAATATATGGTACACTGTATAACATTCCCATAGCAAAACTATTTGAAATAAATGATAAATGTTATGATATTTATCAGCACCTTCTTAAAATGATTTCTTTAATAGAAATTGCACCATATCTGCAGGAGAGACCAGAGAAATATTAGGATTTGAGACCCTGAGATGGTGTTCCAGTGCTCCGTAAGTAAGTAAGTAAGTAAGTAAGTAAGTAAGTAAGTAAGTAAGTGACTCAAGTGGTTAAGACACTGAGCTTGAAAACTGGAAGGTCGGGGTTGATACCCGTGTACTTCAAGACAGAATGAGCTCCCATTTCTGTCCCAGCTTCTGCCAACCTAGCAGTTTGAAAGCAAGAATTTGAACGTAGATAAATAGGTACCACTTCAGTGGGAAGGTAAATGGCATTCCATGCACTCCAGTGTCTAGGCATGCCTGCCACATGTCCACAGAAAACTCTGCAGACGCAGACAGCGCTGACCCTTTGGCTATAAATAGAGATGAGCACTGAACCCTAGAGTCAGATACGACTGGCTTCCGTGCAAGGGTGACCTTTACTTTTACCTAAGTAGGTAGGTAGGTAGGTAGGTGGTGGAGCTAGCTGTGGTGGTGGTGATTGAATTGGATGCTTTGGATCAGGGAACAAGGAAGCTGATGACTACAAATCACGCTCGTCATCAGCAAAGTGATATGGTTAGAGCTGTGCTTTTATCCTTGCAAAAAGGAATAAATTACAAACCACCCATTATTAGTAATTCCTTGCTTCCAGGCTCTGACAAATTGCACACCTAAGTGATAGAATAGATTAAGATGCAGTGTATGTTTGATGCAAGATGAATTAGTGGAAACCACCTTTTTTATAAATAAAAAAAGGGGGGGAGGTAACAGAGTAACAGAAGACTACAAAATAGTGATGTAATGACACCACGTAATGAGACATGGAAAGAAGAGAAAACTTATCATTATAGCAAACTGTCTTTCACATCAGACCATTTTTACAGTTCAATGAATGTTCAAAGGTTTAGCTGAGTCTCTGATGGAATCCTGCAACACCAGTGAAACCTGTGTAACAGAAAACACCCCCTTTTAAAAGGTGCTTTTTCTGTTAGCCTTGTTAGCCACTTAAATGTGTTTTAGTACTTTTAAAATGGCGATTCTAGATCTGTGAGAGGAAGAAAATATATAAACATCCTTGCCTCATGGTTTTAGTGAATATGTGATTGACATGCCTTGCTGTAATATCATGGGCTGGAATCCCTAAGGAGGAGGGCCAGAGGTGTAACCCAGTGATGCACACAAACACACACACAAACACACACGCATGCACACACACACACACATGCGTGCACACACACACACACACACACAGAGCTTTTTCTCTCTATCGAATGTTGTGCAGCCATTCTGCAAAATGTGAGACTTGTGGAAGGAGGGTCCCCTGAGCGCTTTCCCTGGAACCTTTAATGGCTTATTTCTGCTTTGAAATGCTTGCTGATCTTTTGATGAACTGTATCCTGTATTTTTCAATGCTTTCAATATAGTTCTTGAAGAAACTGGAGTGGTTATTTGGCCTTTTCTACACATATCCGAGCCCTGGGTTGTCCAGCCAGGGAGCTGCAACCCAGAAGACCGTTGGGGGCCTTCCCCGAGAGGCAGGGGGTCCCTTCTGTTACAACCTGTAGGCTGCCTCTGATTATATTGCCAGAACCTTTATCCTATACAGTCTTGAAAATGTTTTGTAGGATCCCAACATTTTCCCCATGTTCATCCATAGATTTAAATTGTGAAAGACCCTTATATGAAGAAAGAGCCAATTTAAACTGATCCGCTATTCTGCTAGATTATATGAGATGCTTATGAAAGCAATGGAAACATGGTTATCCTCAGACAGATACTACTAATAATAATTTCGTGTCAGAGATAACTCTGGGTTGAAAGGATTTTTAGGGGATGCCCGAATGAGGCTCCGTTCATGTCCCCAAGTGCAGCTCTCTGGTATTGAAACCCCGACCTTCCAGTCTCCAGCTCAGCGCCTTAACTATGAGCCACCAGGGAAGCTGTAGACAGATACTAACCCTGTGCTTAAAATATAGCATAGTAAAAGCACTGATGTTAATAGCATACTGTACTTACAATACCGGTAACGATTTCAATCTCTAACATCTCACATACCATTCAGATAGGGTAACCAACCCCAAAGACTTCACATCCTCCAAGTCGGATCATATATTTGGAAAAAAAACACATATACTGTAGTTCATGTTTTAAAAGAGAAGCAAAATACATAATTCATTATTTTGCTACCAGTCTGGCATGAAAAATATTTAACATGGAATGGGGCATGATACTACCACCTGAGATATGATTTGCAAACCCAAGTGACAAGTTTGCTAACTATATACAGTGACAAGGTGGAAGTTGTGCATAGTTCTTACAATCATGAGGATCAGTTACTGTCCATGATAGTAGAGAAACAAAGTTGAAGTTACTCAGCCAACATTGGATCCTGAGTTAACTAAAAGTAGCCACTCAGCTATCCTTAACAATGCACGCAACAGCCCTAAAGCAAGTATTTCAAGGTCTATATGTTTAGTCATACAATGTGTTCCCACCCACCCCTGACAAGCACTGAAATCCCTTGAATACATTCTCACTCATGAGGTAAGCCTATGTTCTCCTTTATCCTCACCCTCACTGCATCAATACACAACAGCCTGGCAGCCCACTTGCATCTCTGTGACTTTGTTGTTGCTCTTGATCCAGTATTTATTAATTTCAGGCACTAGTATTAATTTCAGGCACTAGTAATGATTTGTTTGCTGACTTAGCCAGTCAGCATCTCAACCTCAATTGCCTTAAGTAAAAGCCATTTGCATCTGACTCTAGGGTTGGGTGCTTATCTCTGTTTACAGCCAAAGAGCCAGCACTGTCTGCATCTGCAGATGTTTCCATGGCCATGTGGCAGGCATGACTAGATGCTGGGACATGCAGAAGGCTGTTAGTTTTCATGCCAAAGCAGTACTTTTTTATCTATTTGCATTTTCTTGCTTTCGAACTGCTAGGTTGGCAGTAGCTGGGACAGAGACGGGAGCTCACTTTGTCATGCAGCATTCAAGTCTCGAACTGCTGACCTGCCGACTTTCCAGTTGTCAAGTTCAGGATCTTAACCATTAAGCCACAGCAGTCCCTCTCTTTTCAATTGCCATACATAAAACCAGAAATTCATTTTTTTTTTCTTGTTTGGGGAGTGGGGTGACCCAGAAATTTGACAAGCTTCTCCTCAAGGAAATAAAGACAATGCTTAGTTTATCCACTAGGTATGACAATCACAACCAAATGAATAGTATTATCTAGTGGTTGGAGGAACATGTCTTCAGTTTGCAGTCTTGCTTGTTAGGCCTTGTTCATTGTGGGTCACAAGGAGCACCCAGGGCTGTTCAGAGCATCTTTCATAGTCCAACAAGTGGGAGGATCTTTGGCTTGCCATTGGTCATACTGGAGGTCACTCCATTGAAAATGGGGCTTAGACATGTACAAAGGGATCGAACGTAAATACTCTCTGTGTAATTGACAAGAAAAGATAACAATGTGCACTAGAACATTGCATACATAGGAAAAACAATCAGGATGCTTGGAAGCTATGATTGTAACCCTCTTAGCTGTCTCCCTTTCAAATCCCCCTTTACAGAACCTTGTGGTCCTATGATGGTAACTCAGATCTATAATAAAGACTCCTGGGACAGTGAAATGGTTTGGCTTTTGTGTATTGCCATTTCTAAAGCCGCCGCCCCCCCCGCCCCCGCTTCTTATGCTTCTTATGCTGCTGTATCCAAATCTGAATACAGTGGTACCTCGCTTTAAGAGCATAATGCGTTCCACAGGATTGCTCTTTAAGCGAGTTAGCTCTTTAAGCGAAACACCCATTGTAAATGAACAGTTGTGGGGGGAATTGCAAACCCCGATTTAGTTGTTAAGTGGGTTTTTGGTTGGTTTTCTTTGTTAAGCGAAGCAAACATTCAGAGAAAATTCTGCTCTTTAAGCAAGTTACTCTTTAAGCGAGGAGGCGCTCTTTATGCGCGGTTTGGCTGTACAGACAATCATTGTGATCAGCCATGAAGACTGTCCTGAGAATATAATGCAGTGGCCTTTCATCTGCCTTCTGCATTGCAGCATGACCCCCACAGTACCACTGATCCAGTTCCGTGGGTCACTTTCTGGTCCTGAGCCCTTTTGGCATGCAAAGTCCTCATCAACCCCAGGCCAGTATGGATGAAGCTGCTGCCCTCCATCAAGGTGGATTCAAGTGGGATTCAATCCAGTTGGCGACCATCACCCTACCCTGTGGACTTTGGCACCCAAGGCCGTTAGTTCTCAGGGTGATCAGGTTAGTTAATCACCACCTGATGCTCAGCATTGAGTAGCTGCAGTATGGTCTGCTTACCATATGGTCTACTTACCATAACCTGGCCAAAGTGTAAAGTCCCATATGTGACCATTTATTGGTTTGTATAGAGATCGACCTGTTTATCTGATGCAGAGTTCAGAGGGGCACCTGGCTAGCCAAGGGTGGCATAAGCCTCATTAAGAGACCGCATCACCCCAAGGACATCAGCCCGTCCCACCAGAGCAGATGGGAGGGGCTCCCTAAGGGTCCCATCTGCCAGAGAGGCTCATCTCTCTGGCACTAGAAGGAGAGCCTTCTCCGTATCTGCTCCGGCCCTGTGGAACCTCTTACCAATTGAGTTGCCCTTCCAGACAGAGCGATTGCCTTTTAGGAAAGGATTAGAAACATGGCTAGCTCACCAGGTGTGGGGTGATGTTGTTAGGAGCCATTATGGAATTTGCCAGAATAGATGCTATGACACAGCTGGCATTTAGTATTGTGACAGAAATGATGGTAGGTAGGGATGGGGTAGTATTTTCTCCCTCTATGTGTATTTGATCTTACTTCTTAGATTTCCTGAGCAAGGTTTGTGAGAAATAGTACTTGCATGGTGACTGGTTTTTGAGGTGATGGCCACCAAGCTTCAAGACATTTTTGTGAAAATCACACTATGTGTGGCTTGTGTTTCAATGTCACTTGATATTTCTATGTTTATGAATACCGAGCAGCAACTGGGTTTCTAATGCTTGTATAATGAACACTTTCACAAACAGCTATAGCGTGCAGTTCTGCTGTGAAAAAACATATGCACACAAAAATGTCATCTGTACAAACTATTTTTAGTGTGGAAAACTATGCGGACAGAGAGATCTAGCCAGATTGTCGGTAGCTGCATTTGGTTATGGAAAAGATACTCCCACCACCACCACCGTGGAAAGATTACATAATCTTTGTGATGTTATTGTTTAAATACTTTGTGTGTGGGCGGATAAGAAATGACCTTGAAATATTCTTAACTCCCTCTCACACATACAAACGATATAAATTAAATATTAGCTCTGAAAGCTTTGGTATTAAATGTGTTATTTTTGCACCTCACCTCAGTTCACTAGGACGAGGCCTGGTTGGGAGAGAAGTAAAGACCTTTTGCCCAGAGACTTCAAGAGCCTTAGATGGAGATGGTAATAACAGGAGATAACAGGATGTGACAATGGACTGGCGGCAAGCAGGAGAAGCAAATTATGGGTCTCAAAATATGGGTTAGGTTTCTGGTCTTCACCTTATCATATTTTCCTAGGCATCAACCTCAAAAAACTGTAAGCCCCTGCACCAGCCATGGTTGAACACTACAGTGGTACCTTGCTTTGTGAATGCTTCAGTTAACATTTTTGTTTTACAAATGAAAATCCATTGAAAATAATGACTCACTTTATGAATTTTTTTTTTCAGAATAGATTAATTGTTTTTCAATGCATTCCCAAGGAAACCACTTTTCGCCTTACAAATTTTGGCTTCCAATGCATTCCTACAGGAATTTCCTACTGGAAATTCGCTTTACAATTTTTTTTATAATACAAGATGTCCTGGGGAGTGCATTAATTTCGTAAAGCGAGGTACCACTGGAACTTGGAAATGCTATTGTCCCCTTTCTCAGAAATAAAATAAATACCAAATAAAAAACAAAAGGAGTATTCAGACCTGGACAAGGAAATGTTACCCAATGTCACCATAACATAACATATTATTAATCAAAAGAAAAGAAAAACTGACATGGATGATTGATGAAACACGTAAAATTGTAAGTTCAGTATAGGCAAGAAGCAAAGTAAAATATGGTAGAAATAAGGTCAGAAACCTGAATGAAACTTTTAAGGGACTGTCACATAGAGACAAAATATTAGAATTATCAGTGAAAATAATAGAAAAGAACGGGTGTATGTGTGTGGAATCTTCCAAGAAATAAAGATAAATTTATATCTAGATTAGAGGTGCTGAAAGACAAATGAACAGATTATCTGATCAGGATAAAATAAAGAGTTAGTGAAAACAATAGAGAAGAGTTATACAAAAGAAATACAAGGATGACAGAGTCCTTTGAAGAGGAATCCTATGATGAAAAACCCAAAATTTTGGAAAGCAGAGTGAAAGCTGCTCTCAAAGCACTTGGGAGAAATAAATAACCGACAGTAAAGGGGATACTGTTAGAACTATTCTGAGCTACAGAGGCTGGGTTTGTCAAAATCCTAACAAGAATATGCCAACAAATAAGGAAACCAAAACAATTGCCCACAAACTGGACATATTCAGTTTTTATTTCAACCCCCCCCCCCAAGCAAAGATATGCCAAAGAGTGCCAGAACTATAGACCCATTGCCGCCGTGGAGAACACCTGTGGCTTGGGAGGAGGCCACCACCGCGCCCAGCCCCGGGACTCTCCCACCTGCTCCCGGAGGCTCCGCCTGGCTGGGGCTTAAAAAACCGCGGCGGCGGCAGGTCTTTTGGTACTGTTCATAATTTTCCTGTGTATTTGATGAGTTTTGTAATTTTTGACTGTTGTTTGAAACTGATGCCTACTGAATTTTTTTGATGCTGTAGTGATGCTGTAGTGATGCTGTAATAATGTTGAGATGTTTTTTTTTTTTGGTATTGACACTGTTTGCTTTTGATATGTATATGTTGTATTTATGAACTTGCTGTTTTTGTGTCTATGAACCGCTCTGAGTCGGCCCCAACCGAGTAGGGTGGTATAAAAAACTGGAAAAATAAATAAAATAAAATAAATAAATAAAATAAATTTCCAGGTCAAACTCCTTTGAAGGCCACTCTGCCCACTACTCTCCTTTGTCATGAGATGGGAATACTCTAGGTAGAAGTAGTTGGTGATGGTCTATTACGTCTGGAGGAAATTGTTTTCTGCTTCCAAAACCTCCAGTGCAGTCTGCTCTGCCTTTGTTTACAGGGAGGTTTTTTTAAATAAAAAAAATGCAGTTTGCTTGAGGAATGCATGTTAATTCTGCAAGGTAGACACACACACACACACACACACACACACACACACACACACACACACACACACACACACACACACACACACACACACACACACAATTTAACAAATACTGTACCAAAAATTTCAGCAGCTTGCATGAATCAACGACTTTATTTAGTTCTACAATGCTTTTCACCAAAATCCAACCAACTGCTTGAAAAGATTTTATACGTTTTATTGTGGGGGAAAGAAAGGAAAAAATGGAGCAGTTATAAAAATGGGGAAAGAGTGGATGTGTTTCTCAGAACGCAGAAGCAAATAAACAAATTATCTCAGGGGAATTGAAGATACATACACTGGAAAAATAATAAAAACTAGTCTACCCCTTATCTATCTTCAAATTGGAATGAGAGCTAAAGTGTGGTCAGCCAAGGCTTTACAGGAGGAAAAAATGAGACTTCACCCCTCCCAGCATTATAAGAGGGACAGCTATGAGGCAAAGCAACTTCTCAGAGATACGCTCCTGCTAACTTGGACTTTCACTGGTTAATCTTTTATACAATAGAATGAGCATTGTAAACCAAAACTTAATTACCTTTCATCTTCTTAACCCCCTTTCAAATTCTGAAAGAACAATAGGTAGCATTCTCAATTGCTCTCCTGCTCAGCATTCAAATTTGCATAATCCTTAGAAACAGAACTGAATTTGCTTATTGATTCAAGATCCTCATGAAAACATTGTTATAGCCACCTTTGACATGTAAGATAAAACATAAAAGAATCAATTTGGACAACTTTGAAATTTCATCTGATAATGGATAGCAAGGCGGGGCCATCTCCTTTTTAAGTGCCCATTGGCAAGAGGTAACCACAGATGGGAAAGTGTTTTTGTTTTTTGCATCATGACCTCGGTAAACTTCCCCAAGATCACAATAACATGGACATGTTTATCGATTACATTCCATATCTCTCTTTTTTTTTTTTGAATTCTCAGTTCTGTCAAGTCTATTATGTTAACTTGCTGTGCAAACAAAGTGACTCCATTCAGCAAAAAATACCTGATGCTCATGACAGATTATGAAAAAGACAAGGCAATGGAGAACAAATCAAAATGTACTTTGACTACTAATATTTACTAAATAATTTGAGGAAAAGATTAGACTTTGCATTATAGACTACAGCAAAACCTTTGATTATTTGAATCATGAGACACTATGGGTTGTTCAGAAAGAAATTTGTAATTTTATGTGTTGTGAACCGCCCTGATTCGGTTTTACTGAGTAGGGCGGTATAGAAATTGAAATATAACAACAACAACAACAACAACAACAACAACAACAACAACAACAACAACAATAACAATAACAATAATAATAATAATAATAATAATAATAATAATAATAATAATAATAATAATAATAATAATAATAATAATAATAATAATAATAATAATAATAATAATAATAATAATAATAATAATAATAATAAAATGGGTGAGCCTTGGCATTTGGTTGTCCTAATTTTTGTCTATTGTGAACAAGAAGCTACTACTATAGCAGAAAAGGAAGAAACAGAATGGTTTTCCACAGGCCAAGGTATCAGACGAGGGTATATAGTATTTTATTTCCCTCTGTGTTCACTCTGTATGTGTAAAATATAATATTGAAAACTGGATTAGATTTAAATGAAGGAAGAGTGCAAATTGATGGAAGAGACATCAATAATTTATGATACCACAGTACTGGCGGAAAGCATAATTGAACTTGAAACAATTAATGATGAAGGTGAAAGAAAGAAGTGCAAAAGTGCTGGTGAACATTAGGAGAAAGGTAATGGCTGCAGAAGAACTTCATAACTTTAACATTGACAATGCAGAAATTTAAATTGTTAAATATTTTGTATACAGCACTTTGGTTCCATCATTAATCCATATGGAGAATACAGCCAAAAATTCAGAAGACAATTTGAGATTCGGAAGGACAGCAATAAAGGAACTAGACCAGGTCATCAGGAATTAGCCAATGTCAGTGGGCAGCAAGTACAAGATCATCTACACTACAGTATTCCCAGTTACTATGCATGAATGTGAAAGCTGGACAGTGAGGAAAGCTGACAGAAAAAATTGATTAGTTTTAATTATGGCACTAGAAGAGAGCTTTGCAGACACCATGGATCACACAAAAGACAAACAAAATAGGTCCTAAACGAAATCAAATCTGAACCCTCTCGAGAAACAAAAATAGCAAAATTGAGGCCATCCTACTTTGGGCACATCATGAGAAGACAAGACTTGCTGAAAAAGACAACAAGGTTAGGAAAAGTTGAAAGCAACAGGAAAAGAACAAGTATGAGGTGGATTGACTTCCTAACGGAGCCCACAGCCTTGAGTTTGTAAGAGCTGAGCAGGGCTCTTAAGGACAAGATATACTGGAGATCACTCATTCATAGGATTGCCATATGTTGAAGGTGATTTGATGGCACATGACAGCAGCGACTTGTATTATTATTTTGTTTCAGCAGGGTTTTTTTTTATCGGTACAGTATAGCAATGCAGATATTGTACACATATAAGTATATGTCTCTCCCTACTCCACCCCATATTTCAGTTCATATAATGAAATAAGTATTGTATGGCATCAAGTCCAACCTATTTGAAACCTTTCTAGGGTTTCTTGATAGACACTATTCCAAAGTGGTTAACCATTCCCTTATTTCGGAAGTGCCCTGGAAACTCTGTAGCTTGTCCACCAAGGCAATACAGACTGGCTCTTCCACTGGGAGGCATTGATAGGGTATGCATCCTCAGGAAGGACAAGAACCAAAAACGACACTTCCGTGTCATTCAAAAAAGAGTCAATGGTCAAGTGACAAGCAAAACATTTATTACAAACTATTTAGAGAACTTCTCCACACATTCAGTCCTCGCCTTACCAAAATCAACTGCAGTCTAAAGTGTCCTTTCTTGGGGGCTGGGTGAGAACAACTCCTTTTGCTACTCTTTAACCTCCAACAGTCCAAACCAAAGTCAAGACCTACAAATTTTGAGCCTTACTTCCCTAATGTTTCTTTCCAACTGATGCAAATGTTTGAACTGCTGATCCCAATGCAAATTACAATTTTGGGAGGTGCCAAAGATGTCCTATTCTACTTGACTTTTCTTCTTAATTTCTCAGATGACTCATAGCTTGGTCTGGGCTTTGATGGTCCTTTTCCAGTTTATCAAAGGTGAACTAGGGACTGCGGTTGCTCAGTGGTTAAGAAGCTCACCTTGTTAGCTGGAAGGTTGGTATGTTGGCTGTTCAAGACCCAAGTACTTCATGATGGAATGAGCGCCCTTCTCTGCCCCAGCTCCTGCCAACCTAGCAGTTTGAAAGCAAAAAATTGCAAGTAGATAAATAGGTACCACTTCAGTGGGAAAAGACTTGGGGGAAATGAAAGGAGCCTCATTTGGGTGTCCCCTGAGCAGAGTTTCTCCAGCAAAAATCCTTTCAACCTTTGTGTGCTTCTGACATGATAAAAAAAAAGGTGAACTTTCTCAAGGAGTCAGGAATACACTCATCTAGTGGAGGGTCATGTGCGGAAGCCACAAAGTCACCACTCTGGGGCATCAACCCAGTCTTTTCTCTCACTTTCCTTCTCTTCCTACCCATCAACTGCCCCAGCTCTTCCTCTGATTTCATTATATTCTCCCCAAGAATTATTTTTTGAGCTTCTTTTCTCTTTTTGCCCTTCTGGATCTCTCCAGCTCCCAAGTTCCACTCGGCCATTCAAACCTGAATAATGGCTGAGTGAAAGAATCCACTTCATGTTCACAACATAACTTTGGCAGAGACCCTTGGAGGTCAATGGGATATGAAAGTACTTCCTTCCTTGACCGCCCAAGCTCACCCACTCATAGACACACCACGGAGAATCAAACCTCCAGCCTCTGGTTCTACAGCCAAATACCTGGATCACTCATACATTCTATGAAATAGAGAGAGAAATAAGATGATTGACCTTTGGCTGAACATATACAGTTGATGTATAAAATAAACAGCGGGATACTTCTTTGCTCACTTTCTACATTTTTCTTGTCACTTTCCCACATTCAAGCATATTTTGCAAAGCTTCCAAAGCCTTTTATCATATAGTTCAAGTTCTTCCTCATAGAGTCTTTTGAAAAATCTGTTTTCCCAGCTGGCTTGCAATAACAATCTTCTTCCATAAGAATACTTGACAATTCTCCAAATTTCCATCATGCTACATAAGGTTTATATTGTAATCAGAAAAGAACTGAAATCTAGAATGCGTAGTTAATGCAAACAACCTTCTGTGTAACTTTTAAAAACCTTGAAAGATTCCAAACGGTATTTATTTTAATTGTGTATCCCTGACAGGCTGTACACCAAAGAGGATACAAATGACAGTGTATCAGAGAGTTTTTAAAAAAAGACAAAAAATGTTGTGGCACTTTAAAGACTAACCTCTGTATTTTAATGTTAGCTTTCGTGGATCACGTCTACTTCAACAGACATCAGAGTGAGACCTCATGGCATTAATTTATACATATCAGGTACAGAGGTATACAATGGTTGGTTGGCTAGCGAAGCAAATAAGTTTACAAATCAGGGTGGGTTTTTACAACTGGTAATAACAGAAGATCCCTGTTTGGGGTTCAGATTTATTTCTGTGAAGTTCAGTTCTTTTGAGCTGTAAAGGTTGCCCTTGCTTGAAAGCCAGTTGTATCCGACTCTGGGGTTCAGTGCGCATCTCTGTTTATAGCCAAAGAGCCAGCGCTGCCTGCATCTGCAGATGTTTCCATGGACATGTGTGCAGGCATGACTAAACACCAGAGTGCACAGAACACTGTTTATCTTCCCACTGAAGTGGTACCTATTTATCTACTTGCAATTTCTTGGTTTCGAACTGCTAGGTTGGCAGGAGCTGGGACAGAGACGGGAGCTCACTCCATCGTGCAGTACTTGGGTCTTGAATTGCCGACTTGACAGTCATCAAGTTCAGCATCTTAACCGCTAAGCCACCAGAGTCCTCCAAATGGTTAGTAGATGGATGCAAAATAAACAATGAGGCATTACACATCTGCTAATTAGTTAATTGAGGATGGTTGAGGGACTTAGTCAGAGGCCAATTATCCACCCTGGATACTGTTCAAACCTATGAGATGGATGTCCAGCATATGTATATACTGTATAGTGAAACCTCTGAAAGGTGACCACCCAAAGAACTGGAGGAAAATGGTCAACATGCAGAGGTGGTCAACAAAGAGAACAAACTGATATGTACCCATGCCTCACTTTATTGTTAGAGAATGTCATAGAGAAACACACATCGGGAAATCACTGGGAAATCATTCATACAGTACTGTATCATACAAAATCAATACATTTACATACGTTTGTTTTCTCGTGGTTTGATAATTCTTTCTGGGGGCGGGGGGAAGAGTCAATTTTAGTCTGTTTCTTTTTTACTTTTATGAATAACCATGTAAGGTTGATGTGCGCCTAAATAACATCATACGAATTATATCTGGAACAATTAGGTCCACACCTACTTACTGACTTCCAGCATTAAGTCGCATTCCTCCGCCAGAACTTTGCAGGAAAAATGCTCTTTTAAGAGAGTACCGCAAAATAGTTCAGAATCCAGAACTACCAGTCAATTCTGACATATTAGACTTGAATATCAACAGACTCTGCTCAAGACATCTACCTTTATCCAGTGCCACTATTGGAGGCAATGAAGAGTTCAACCTGCAAGGGCGCATGGAGTAGAGAATGGTTGGAAAAAGTGTCACGCCAGTACCAGAATTTTCAATGTGTAACTGAAACACCACCCAGGTTTGAGCAACCTCGCAAGATATGGAGTAACCTTAATAGAATACATACGGGGCACATGAGATGTGTGGAAAAAATGGGGGAAACCACCATCACCAGCATGTGGTGCGGGGCACCACAACAGACTATGCAATGTATTCTACAACAATGTAGCCTTAGAGCATATGTGGGCAATAGAGAAGATTTTTTTTTAATGTTAACTCAATGTGTACAAATGCCATATACTAAATAAGTACATATGAAGGTATGCTGAGAAAGCACTCTCAGTACTGGCTACAGGCACGTTTTACTTCCGCTTCCAGGAGCAACGACGGCTCTGTGGGCTGGATGAATTAGCATCAGGGGCCACATCTGGCCCCCAGGCCAAAGTTTGGGCACCCCTGCTTTAGGGAGCAAGTCAATGCAGGGAAGTGGTCAACTATGGAGGTTTTAATGTACAGTATTTTATTTCTGCTGTCTTTCTCTGAATTCTTTTCTTGTAATTCATGGCTGCAATCCCCATCTGCAGTGATCTTAGATCCTAAGAAAGTAAAGTCTGTCACTGCGTCTACTTCTTCCCCATCTATTCTCCAGGGACTGAGAGGGCCTCTAACAATCACCTGATAGGTGCACTTTATTTTAATACTTTGCATTACATTTATGCTGAAGTCTCAAGCTCTTTCGCAGAAATCAGCACCAGTTAATGCACTGGGTCTACTTCTAAATACAGAGGCTTGTTCTGCTAAGAGTTATTTTTGCAATTACTTTTGCAAGAGACATGTAATGGTGTGGCTGCATTGGCTCTAAATAGGATTGCTTGAAAGGGGGCGGAGGGTTAATATATATAAGTACTACTGTAATATGCAATCCTTGCACCCCAATGTCATATTGACCTCAAGCAACCCTATTATTGAAAAACATTTTCCCTTGCTTTTGCATGAAGTGCCAATCAAAACTGCAGCTGCAGGCAGTTTCTCGAGTAGCTCTGCACACAAAGGAAAAGAATGTTTTAAAAAATTAATCTAACAAATTCACCACACCAGCAATGGTCTAACACAGGCGCACACACGCAGGCACGCACAGAAATCACTTTCTCTGCACCTTCATAGCGAAGCAGGACAAGTATTCAATTTACTAATACTGTACCCTGAAGAGCCTTTTACTTATTAACCCATTTTACAATACTGGCAATTAAGAGTGGAAAGAGCCTTGGTAGCTTTGACACTTGCAAGGCTAAATTTTGGTCCACTCCTCCAGGCGATCAGACACTGGGAATGGACTAGACTAGAAGCCCCTGACAAGGGTTCAAAAATATGTATGTAGAGGAGCTCTGGAGATGGGTTGGTCTGCTCTAGCAATCAGGCTATCTGCTGGCTGGGAAAAAAGAGCAAACCAACTTAATAAGCCCTGGTGTTGAAGTGGTTAAACTGCTGTATTGCAGCCCAAACATTGTGAGTTTGATCCTGACTGGGATCAAGGTGGACTCAGCCTTCCATCCTTTCAAGGTTGGGAAAATGGGTACCCAGTGTGTTGTGGGCAAAATGCTAGGTGGTTTAGTAGTTAAGACGCTGAGCTTGAAGACTGGAAGGTCAGGGTTCGATACCTGAGTGCTGCATGACGGATCTTGGGGACATGAAAGGAGCCTCATCCGGGTGTCCCCCGAGTGGAGCTTCTCCAGCAAAAAACCTTTCAACCCAGAGCAATTTCTGACATGAAATTTATTTTACCTTGTGAACCACCCAGAGAGTGCTGCTTATGGGGCGGTATATAAGTGTACAGTGAAACCTCGCATAAAGAGCGCCTCGCTTAAAGAGTAACTCGCTTAAAGAGCAGAATTTTCTCTGAATGGTCGCATCGCTTAACAAATAAAACCAACCGAAAACTCGCTTAACAATTAAATCGGGGTTTGCAATTCACCCCTGCCAGAAGTCACTATTGGTCACTGACTATGGTGTTTCGCTTAAAGAGCAAACTTGCTTAAAGAGCAATCCCATGGAACACATTATGCTCTTTAAGCGAGGTACCCAGTGATGGGCAGCAACAGGTTCACACCAGTTCGCCAGAACCGATAGTAACTTTTCCCAATGCCCAGGAGAGCCGGTAGCGGCGTTTGGGGGGGAACCACCTCGGGGGATTACCTTTTCGCTGGTTCCCCCACTGCACATGGGGGAAGCGCTTGGTGTGCATGCGTGCCTACAGCGCTTGGCACGCATGCATGCCCTCCTTCCTGTCCTCCCAAACAGGGAGGAGGAAGAGAAGCTGCTAGCCTGAAGCTTCCTATAGCCTGCTCCCCAGAGTAAGTGATTCAACTTTGGGTGTGGGGTGCGGGTATGTATTTTAATGTGTATTTAATGTGTATTTTTATGTTTTATGTGCATTTAATGTGTATTTTTATGTGTTTTTATGTCTATTTAATGTGTATTTAGTTTAACGTGTATTTTATGTGTTTTATGTGTACCTGTATTTTAATGTATTTTTATGTCTATTTAATTTGTATTTTTTTGTGTTCTTATTTGTACAGGTTTTTTATGTTGGCTCCGCCCACATCACTGGCTCAGCCCATGACATCATGATGTTGGCTCCACCCATGATGTCATGATGTTGGCTCCGCCCATGATGTTGGCTCCACCCATAGTGTGGTAGTAAAATTTTTTAGCTGCCCACCACTGGAGGTACCACTGTAATTGCTTTTGCTAATTGCTAACCCCCCAGCATTCCAAACAGCAGAACAAATCCCCATCTTGGAGCCTGAAGTCTATAGACCCATCAGTTAGCAGCTACGAAATCATTGATTTGTTTCTTCATAACCAACTATAATTACAGTCAAACCTCGCATAATGAGCGCCTCTTCGCTTAAAGAGTGCCTCGCTTAAAGAGCAGGATTTTCTCTGAATGTTCACTTCGCTTAACAAATAAAACCAACCAAAAACTCGCTTAACAAATAAATCGGGGTTCACAATCCCCCCCACAATTGGGCATTTACAATAGTGTTTCGTTTAAAGAGCAAACTCGTTTAAAGAGCAATCGTGTGCAATGCATTATGCTCTTTAAGCAAGGTACGGTACAACTGTATTATAATTTTAAGTCATGGCAAAAGGGTATAAATAAACATGACACAGACTTTGAGTTGGATATGGAATTATTTTTACAGCTCTGATTTACTTTTAGAAAAAAATAATGCCCCACTATTTCTGTCCTGAACAATTGTTGAGAGAATCCAGGCTTCCTACAGTGATGGACATGGTAAATGAATGACTACATAAATGTCCAGATTTGGGGGTTATGTTTATTTATGGCTTTAGGCGACCTGTAGATCCTTTCAGAGCAGTTGTTGGAAGCGAATCCAATAGTTTGATCTCTTAAGCAATTAGCAGGTTTGGTGATGCTGAGGTCTTGCCCTCTTTCTCTAGTTTAACATGCTACTCATTATTTAACGCTAAGAGAGAAGGGAGTTTACCATGGCAACAGTCACACATCACTCATATGCCAAAAAAGAGAGGGTGTGGTTGGCTGAAGAATGTCAGCAGTAATCTATCAAGAGCTGGTTGGATAGCTCAATAGGCAGAGTTAAAGTCTGAGAGTTCAATTCCACATCTGTGCCTCCTGGGAGAAAATCCACCCTGTGTGGCCTTGGGCATGCTGCACACACGCCTAGGGTGTCCCCCAAGAAGAAGGGAATGAAAACTACTTCTTCATACATACTGTACTTAGAAAACCCTGGAAAGGGTTGACACAAGTCAGAATTCTTCTTGTGCTGTATCCAGTTCCGAATATTGGCAATCATCATGGTAATCAGCCATGAAGATTGTCCTGAGAGCATAATGCAGTAGCCTTCCATTTGTCTTCCACATTGCGGCATGACCCATCCACAAGTCACTTTCTGGTCCAGAGCCCTTTTGGCACACAAACTCCTCCTCAGCCCCAGTCCAGTATGGATGAAGCAAGCTGCTGCCCTCCATCAAGATGGATTCAAGTGGGATTTAATCCATTTGGGGATCATCACCCTTCCTATGGACTTTGGAACCCAAGATCATTAATCCTCAGATTTATCAGGTTAGTTAGTCACTGCCTGATGATTGGCGTTGAGTCACTCGCAGTATGGTCTACTCTATTACCATACCAAAATAACCTGGCCAGACTGGCAAGTCAGAATTGACTTAGCTACAGGTCTCCCTTGGTCAAAAGCCATTCATGATCGACTCTAGGGGTTGGTGCTCATCTGTGTTTAAAGCCAAAGAGCCAGCACTGTCGCGTCTGCAGACATTTCCGTGGGCATGGCTAGACACCAAAGTGCATGGAACACTGTTACCTTTCCCACCAAAGCATTTTGCTTTCAAACTGCTGGGTTGGCAGGAACTGGGACAGAGATGGGAGCTCACTCTATCATGCAGCATTTGGGTTTTGAACTGCTGACCTGCCAACCACTAAGCCATCGCTGTCCCCAGAATTGACTTAATGGCACACAATTAATTCTTCTGCTGCTGCTGCTGCTGCTGTTGTATCTGATTCCAAATATTGGTGATCCTCATAGCAATCAGCCATGAAAACTATCCTGCAAATATAATACAGTGGCCTTTCATCTGCCTTCTGCATTGCAATTGATCCAATTCCAAGAGTCACTTTCTGCTCCTGAGCCCTTTTGGCATGCAAAATCTTCAGGTCCGTGGCCAGGGTGGGTGTTGCCCACCGTAAGTTAGCAGTTTGCCCACCCTCAAACTCCCAGTCACTTATGTATATGACATACATATATGACGTTGTTGCCCATCTTGGACACCCCCCCCCCCAATCTAGAATCCTGGTTATGGCCCTGAAGGTTCTCCTCAGCCCCAAGCCAGGTTCAATGAAGTTCCTGCTCTTCTTCAAGATGGATTCAAGTGGGATTTAATCCATTTAGGGACCATCACCCTTCCCTGTGAACATCGCCAAAGCCACTAGTCCTCAGGGTTGTCATGTTAGTTAACCCTCACCTGACACTCTGCGCTAAGTCACTGGCAGTATGGTCCACTACTCTATTACCATAGCACAGGCATTCTCAACCTTTTAAAGATGGGGCCGGGTCATGCTTCCTCAGACAGCTTGGGGGGGGGAAAGGGGGCTGGATGGCCATTTTGCCCTTCCTCCACCACATGCCACTTCCTGGTGTGGTGGAGGTGGTGCCCCCCCCCCATGAAATGGTGCTGTAGGCCACATCTGGCCCCTGGGCTGAAATAGCAGGATAACCTGGCCAGACTCCCACACAATTAATGGATCTACCAACATCCAAATGAGCATCTCTTCTCACAACCTGACCGGTTTTTTGGGGTGGGAGGGGGTGGGCAAAGTCAACCTCTTGTGTGACACACAGCCTGCTGTGACCAAGTAGGGAATAATGTAGGAAACCCATTGGAGCTCCCAGTGAGGAGGGGGAAACCTCTGGAGCTGCAAGACGAGAGGCTCCTTCTCGTCCTTCTTCCCCCACCCTAGAAGACTATCTCATCTTGAAAGTATGCCGGTCCTGTCCCACTGGCTTGTCATGAGCATCCCTCTCGCTCGCTCCCTGACACGCGGGGGGGGGGGGGGAGAGAGGGGGGGTCTGCATCTGGCCACCCGGGAGGGAGGGGAACGGGGGGGGGAATAATATAGAGTTTGCCTCGCAGGGGTGGGAACCTAAAGCCGGGGAAGGAAGGGCTCTCCCTGCTGCTGCAGCAGCAGCATTGAGGCTCTGGAAGCCGGGGGGGGGCGGGGGGGGGCAGGCAGGCGGCGCATCGTGGGGGTGGGGGCCACACATGAAAGGCGCCTCCTCTTCCTCCTCCTCCTCGGGTCGGGGCGTCCCCGGAGCGGAGTTTCTCCAGCAGCAGCACCCACAAATAATGATCCCAAGTTCGACCCAGACCAGACTAGTCCTTTCTGACACGCAGTTCCTTTCCTACTACGCCATCCTGACGCCGCCGCCGCTCCCGTGGCTGCTCCTCCGTCCAGGGAGAAGCCTCCGTCCGTGCCGTGGGGGCCCCGCGCGCGCTCCGAAGACCCGCCGCACGCCTTCGGGCGGGAAGAGGACGGTGGCGGCGCCCCAGGTGAGCCCCCCGCCCCCGCCCCTCCTCCTTGGGTTGCATGCTCGACGGACGGACACCCGACCCTCTCCCTTCCTCCTCCTCCTCCTCCTCCCGTCGTCGTCGTCGTCCCCCCCTTTCTGGGCTGAGGGGTCTTCTTTGGGGTTTGGACTGGTCGCCCTTCTTCGGTGAAGTCCAAGGCCCCCCCCCCCCGTGGTCCGTCGCCCCTGGTTGGGGCGCCCCCTTTCTCCCCCCCACCCCCACCCCCGACCCTGTCCCTCCTTGGCGTGTCCCCAGGTGGCCCCGTGGCAAATTAAGGGGATTCCCGGGGATTCCGCCCAGGTGGTACTTGAGGGATGGCAGGAGGAGGAGTGGTTTGTTTAGATGAGGGGCTCTCAACCTACACAGCCCCGGGGGCCAGAGGCGGCCCACGACACCATTTCATGTGGGGGCCCCAACACCTCCACCACCACCACCAGAAAGTGCCATGGGTGGCAGGCAGGGGGAAATGCCTGAGGGAGCATGACCCGGCCCTTGGCTTGAAAAGGTTGAGAACCCTTGGTTTAGAATAGATGGTGTGAGAAAATACATTGAGGGCAGGTGACTCTGATTTTAGCCTCCCCCAAATCAAAGCCAGTCTTATCGTGCTGCATTCAGGAGTCACCACAGCCGTGGTGGCACAATGGCTGAACTGTTGTACTGCAGCCAGAATATTGTGAGTTTGCACCTGACCACGGCTCAAGGTTGACTCAGCCTTCCAAGGTTGGTAAAACGATTACCCATCATGTTGTGGGCAAAATGCTAATTTACTTGTGAACCGCCCAGAGAGTGCACCAAGTGCTATGGGGCAGGATATAATTGTGATTGTGATTGCTGTTCAATCTGGGGTTTAAAAAAAAGAGATTGTGGTTTGGAGGAAAAGTATATAAAAGATAGCCAACTCTTATCCGATATAAACAGCAACGCGATCTAATTGTGCTACGGCTTCCCAGCAGGAAAGCATGAATCGGTTCCTTGAGAGTTGGCCAAGAGAGGTGGGACCTGCTGGTTCCTGTTTTGTTTTCAAGGCAGCCCATTTTACAGTACAGGATCGATGCAATCCTGTGTTCCGCCAATGGGAATGTGAGCTACAGCGCTATGGAGAGAGCAAGCGAGAGCATTTTTCTTTCTATGTCCATATCCATTGAGATCATCCACCCTCAATTAAAAGGGATTCTGTAAAGATTATCAGTATTAAAGCTACATGGTCTATTGCAATGCTTAAGACTCAATTGGGTTCCCCCCCCCCAAAGCCACAACAAAATATGCTGAGGTGTCCACATGTTCATTTTCCCACCTCGTGAAAATGTTGCAACGTGGCCCACATCTGGCTGCAAAAATGTTTAGGGATTGGACGTCATATACTGTATGTGTAAAGGTAAGTGAGCTGTTTATTTTCGTTTCTACTGAGATGTTGCTTTGTGTCCTGGTACTTTACATTCGGTGCAATTCTTTGTGGGGCAGGAATCCTGCAACTGCTTTTTTGAAATTCACTTCATGTCAGACGGTGGCAACAAAATTAAGTTAGATTGCCTGCTACAAAGGCTGACTCTGAACTTCGTGGGCGAGGAAAGGAAACTTGATTGCTTGGTTGCTTGGGATGCTCGTGGTAAAGGTAAAGGTCACCCTTGCTCAAAAGCCAGTCATATCCGACTCTAGGGTTCAGTGCTCATCTCTGTTTATAGCCAAGGAGCCAGCGCTGTCTGTGTTTGCAGACCTTTCCGTGGACATATGGCAGGCATGACAAAGCACGGAATGCTGTTACCTTCCCACTGAAGTACCTATTTATCTACTTGCAATTTCTTGCTTTTGAACTGCTAGGTTGGCAGGAACTGGGACAGAGATGGGTGCTCACTCCATCATGAAGTACTGTACTTGGGTCTCAAAACTGCCCTTCCAATTGTCAAGTACAGCTTCTTAACCACTAAGCCACCACAGTCCCTTGGGATGCTGGTACAACAATCATATTTTGAGAGCGCATAGATACTCCAACAAATGCTTACTTGATTATATGTAAACCCTTTCCAGAATATTGTAGGAAGACTTGCAATCCAAAGTAATTTGCCGGTTAGAATTTTTTTATTTGGAATGGTTGTCTTAGCCAATGTAAATTCTGTGTCTGCTGATAAGGAAAGAGGCAGGGTTGTATGCTTTCTATTCTTTTTTCCTAAATTCTGCACCAAGAAAAGGCAATTTGCCAATAAGGATACAGTTCTGGTGGCCAGACTAGAGAGGTGCTGGTTCCTTTTCCAAACTGCCCTGTTCGCCTTCTGGGTAACGCAGCGTGGGATTGCATAACGAGGAAAACACACTTTGACAGTTTCTGCAGGTGAAATCACTGTAGCCATCCAGATGAATATTCAGTGCGCTCTTCTTGGGGAATGTGAACTGAGTTGGTGGTGAAATAGGCAACCACTGCTTGGGGTGGAGGAGGAGCATCCAGAGATCGGGATTCTCACAGTTGGAAGCAAGTCTATCATGTCTCCAGAACTCAGCTTGGTTGGGATAACATCTGGCAACATGATCCCTAAGACCCATCAAGCGTTGATCCAAGCAGTCTTTCCAGAGACTGTGCAAAGGTGATTCTTCTGTAAGACCCTTTTGAGCTGTAACCGTGTAAATACCATGTGCTTGTTTGAATGTGTTTTCTCCACTTTTTTTTTTTTTACATTTTAAGGCAAAAGCACAGTGCTAAATCATTGCAGCACTAGCGTTGGAGGATATTTAAAAAATGTTTTGAGGCAAAAAGCAGACAAAAGTGATAAGAGTCTTATTGGAGCAAATTAAAACCACTCATGCCGCCTGAGCAAGAAAAGAAAATTCCCAACTAAAAAAGACTATTTCTCCAACAGTCTCCTCTACATTGTGTAGTTGCTGGTTTTGTCTACAGTATAGCAGTTTAACTTAAGGTTCTTGTGGTGTGATGTTTCTTTGTGTGTGGCTTTGTGTCCAAAAATTTAGTAAGCCTGAAAGAAATCTGTCTCTCCTTAATGCAGTTGTCTGTTTTAGGCTTAACAGGCTGAGTTCTTCAGTAAGTTGCTACAAGAGGAGAGAAATGAGGGAAGAAATGTCTTAAAGTAGGGGTAGAGCTGCTAAAGGAGGATCTGACTCCCTTTGTAATCACACACACCAAAGTGTTTACGTCAGCAAGATAATGCCGTAACTCTTCTATCAAACCTGACATTTTGCTCTTGGTTTTCCTCTGATGTGGGCCTCTGCCTGAATAAGCAAAGAGTACCAATGACTTCTTGGCTTGAATGGAAAAGTACAGTCAAACCTCACATAAAGAGCGCCTCCTCGCTTAAAGAGTAATTCACTTTAAAGAGCAGAATTTTCTCTGAATGTCCTCTTTGCTTAACAACTAAAACCAACCAAAACTCACTTAACAAATAAATCGGGGTTCGCAATCCCCCCCTCCCACAATTGGTCACTTTCAATGGTGTTTCACTTAAAGAGCAAACTCGCTTAAAGAGCAATCCTGTGGAACGCATTACGCTCTTTAAGCGAGGTACAACTGTCTAGCCAGGCACTAGTAGAGCTTGAAAACAAGATTTTTTTGTGGGTGGGGTGGGGTGAGACACAATTGCCAGAATCTTCTAGCTAGCAAGGTCATTGTGATATCTTTGAAAACTGTGCCAAAATGCTAAGGTTTACCAGAAGGACTAATGGACCTTTTGTTTCACCCAGTAGACTTCCTCGTGTGGTTATAGAGATCTGTGGAATAAACACAGTCCTGAGAACAGGTACGATGTGTGAATAAGCTGCTGTCTGGCCAGACATCCCGCTATGGTAATGGAGTAGACCGTACACCCAATTACTAAATGCTGAGTTTTGGGCGATGGTACATTACCTAACTCCCCAAAGGGGCCAATGGCTACGGGCGGATGAGCCCGTGTAGGTGGGGTGATGGTTACCTCAGTGAAGGAAATGCCACTGGAAACCATCATATTGGGCCAAACAGCAGCAAAATGAGCCGACGAAGAACTCTGATTCCCAACGGCCATGGAGGTGGAAGAGGCCATACCAGATGGACTGGCTGCGAAGGCACTCCTTGTCAATATCCTCAAGGCTGCGGCAGTCCATGGCAGTCCCACTGTTAAATCCTGCATGTCTCATTTAATATGTGCTGCAGGAGATGGCTCCGTGGTCATAGTGTGTGGGTCACTTCATGGCAAGCTGGGATCCACCTTAAACAAATTCACACCAATGGCATTTTTCCTGCTTCAGGAAAATTGCATTCTTGGATACGTGTTGCAGCCAATGACAAAGGTAGGATAGCTTACCATATTAAAATAGTAAAATCTCTTTTCCAAACAGAGACAGCAAAGCAAGTGCACTTGGTCAGTTCTGTGATATGAACAGGATGCATCCCGTGGAAATGTGGATTATTTATTTAGTAAATTTATATCCCGTCCATCTGGTAGAACACCATAATTATCACGTTGACTCTTCCATTTGACTGGAAGTAGCTATCCTGTATGCTAGATAATTAGGACTGTTATTACCACCACTATTTATCGTTCACTTGGCAATTTCTGCAGATTGAATGTGCAGTTTCTTAATTGAGCTGTAATTGTAGCTCTTCTTGTAAGAGGAATTTTAGTGCTAGTGGAAATGGAACTTCAAAGAGTTTGCACACATTCTGTCAACAGTGCAATCCCCTGCATGTTTATTTCAAGTGTTTTCAGAGGTATGAAGAAAATACAGACTAGTGATAAAAGAACATAAAAGAAAACTTGTTTGACTGTAGGAGAGCTTTTTTGTTGTTGCTCAGTCACACAGTCGAGTCCAACCCCATGGACCACTGCATGCCAGGCTCCTCTGTTATTCTCCATCCTCCATAGTCTGCCTAGAGCTACGCCCACTGCGTCAATGATGGCGTCTAGCCATCTGATACTCTGCCACCCCCTTCTCCTTTTGCCTTCGATCTTTCCCGGCATCAGGGCCTTCTCTAGTGACTCTTCTCTTCTTATTTGGTGGCCAAAGTACTTGAGCTTCAACTTCAGTATTTGTCCTTCCAAGGAGCAGTCAGGGTTGATTTCCTTTAGGATGGACTGATTTGATCTCATAGCAGTCCAAAGGACTTTCATTGTGATAAATGATTCTGTTACGTTATGTAACATAGGTGGAGATTGCAGATAAAAGTGACTGTAGCCTTAGGAAACACTAGCAGACATGTATGTCCTCCTCAACAAAACTCCTGTCTATACATTATTGTGTTATCATAGCTAAATATAGGCTGCGTTGTAAGTTTGGTTCAACTTTTCTAATAAACACTGGATAGAAAGAGAATTATTTCCTGTGTGGCCAGGTTATCCTGCTATGGTAATAGAGTACACCATACTGCCAGCAACTCAACTAACCGGACAACACTGAGGACTAATGGCTTTGGGTGCAAAGTCCACAGGGAAGACTGATGGTCACCAAGTGGATTAAATCCCACTTGAATCCATCTTGAAGGAGGGCTGCAGCTTCATCCATACTGGCCTGGGGCTGAGGAGGACTTTGCATGCCAAAAGTGCTCAGGACTAGAAAGTTACTCGCAGAACCGGATCAATGGTACGGATGTCACTCTGTGATGAGGAAGGCAGATGAAAGCCCACTGGACAGTCTTCATGGCAGATCACTATGAGGATTACCAATATTTGGATTTGGACATGGCAGAAGAAGAAGACGGTTACAGAGCTCATTAGTTCAAAATAAACAGATCCAATTAATGGAAAGGTCTGGAACCACTGCAACACAATAGCCAAAAAGTCACCAACTGTACAGGACACTGACTGCCATCCTTGAAGGGAGAGCAAGAGGAAAGAGCATGGAGCCCGGGGCAGGAAGCAGAAAAGGAGCAGGAGGAGAAATGGAGGAGGCAACTGTGGATTGAGCAACCCTTGCACCCGTCTCTGGATTTTGGAGAGGGAGTGTGAACCCATTCTAGAGCCCAGTTCTGTCTGAGGGATGGGGTGCTGGATGTGTTGAGAAAGGGAGCAAGTTGAGTGTTGGCCTTGTACGTTGGTGAGCCAGTGCAAGCTCTGTGGTGTGAGGAGCATTGTGGGAGGTGTCTGAGAAGTCGAGATGCATGCAGGAATGTGTTCCTGACCAGTCCAGAGGAGCTGAGCTCTTTTCTTCTTTCTGACGTCAGTCTGCCTGGGCGTCCATGTGCTAGAAAGGAGGCATTGGAAGCCTTGTGTCTGCCTACGGCCATACCACCCTGAACACGCCCGATCTCGTCTGATCTCGGAAGCTAAGCTGGGTCGGGCCTGGTTAGTACTTGGATGGGAGACCGCCTGGGAATACCGGGTGCTGTAGGCTTTTGCTCTCCTCCTGCCCTCGACGGGCTCACCAGCTTTCACGACTATTTTTGCACACACAGACTTGCATGTGCCCCTACCCCAAAGGTAGAGTGACTCACCTGCACGGAAGCTTTGCCAAAGAGACACCTCCTCTGAAGGAAAATGTGCCCATGGGGTGAACCCGTTGAAGGAGCTCCGATCCAAGGGCCCAAAGGGGCCCCACTTTTACAGCGTCTCCCTATGGGCTCCTGACTGCCATCCCTGAAGGGAGACCAAGAGGGAAGAGCAAGGAGTCCGGGGCAGGAAGGAGAAAAGGAGCAGGAGGAGAAATGGAGGAGGCAACTGTGGATTGAGCAACCCTTGCACCCGTCTCTGGATTTTGGAGAGGGAGTGTGAACCCATTCTAGAGCCCAGTTCTGTCTGAGGGATGGGGTGCTGGATGTGTTGAGAAAGGGAGCAAGTTGAGTGTTGGCCTTGTACGTTGGTGAGCCAGTGCAAGCTCTGTGGTGTGAGGAGCATTGTGGGAGGTGTCTGAGAAGTCGAGATGCATGCAGGAATGTGTTCCTGACCAGTCCAGAGGAGCTGAGCTCTTTTCTTCTTTCTGACGTCAGTCTGCCTGGGCGTCCATGTGCTAGAAAGGAGGCATTGGAAGCCTTGTGTCTGCCTACGGCCATACCATCCTGAACACGCCCGATCTCGTCTGATCTCGGAAGCTAAGCAGGGTCGGGCCTGGTTAGTACTTGGATGGGAGACCGCCTGGGAATACCGGGTGCTGTAGGCTTTTGCTCTCCTCTTGACCTCC